>QLOD02000013.1:29303953-29322461 GCA_003260245.2 Sideroxylon spinosum | reverse complement strand
CACCGCTAAATGCTTCAATGGTTTCAATCTAAAATGTATTTTCATTCACGTTTTTAAAAAATATTTCCCTGAAACATAATTAAATGTGATTTGCCCCCAAAATGTTTTACATTCAAATAACCGGAACCTAAATCAAGAAAGAATTAGTTGCAACAGGGAATTCTACTCTGTTAAAAAAAAGCATTTACTCAAGCCTATCAGAGTTCAAGCTTTGAGCTACCTAACTGGCTGAACAAAATGGCCATATCCATGCCTTGTACCATTGTAGGTACAGCTGTTTCATAAGGGCAGTCTTTAGAAAAGCCAACGTTTCCTGATTTTTGTACTTTCTTTATGCAGCTCTTGAACTTCTCATGGCACTTCACACTCACCAGACCTGAAAGGTTAAAATAGTCAAAAATTACGCAAGTGAATGTTCATGGAAAACGATTAATGCAAGTACCAGAATCATTTATCACAAGCATATACAAAACTTGGGATTTCATTCAGCCCTAGATGCCCCAGTTCATTATTAGGGGCTGTTTGGAGCTCTACAAAAATAATAATAATAATAAATAAATAAATAAATCTTTATAAAATTCAAATTTTTTACTCATTGCTAAAATTATGAGACTACAATTTTTACCAATCTATACTACAATTTTCACTTCAAACACACTCTTAGCTTTTATTTTTCACCTAGTAATTTATATTCATCTTGCCTTGCAATTTACAAGAACTAAATTATTCAAAGGTAGTGCCCTCAAAAGGCGAGTTCAGATATGAAATTTATTCATGCCGACGGAAAAGTGTTTTAGTTTCCATTGTTTCGCAATTTTGTAATAACCATAAATATAAAGTCTACAATTGATTAAAATTATTTCTCAAAATTAATTGTCCATCTTCTATTTCTAGTCTAACCGCAAACCAGAAACATTGAACAAATATAGAGTTTAATTAAGCAAAAATACCCACTAAAGCCTCATTGTTGGTTTTTGTGTGTAGGCATCTTGAGAAAGAGGCATTAATAGTACTAAGACTAACCCATTTGGACTACATATCCGTACAATTTGTTTTAGCTAAACAAGCCCAAACTCGCAAGTATTAAAATGATACTTAAAATTAAACCACCTGAAAGCTTTAACACAATTGGCAAGTGAGCCAAGAAAAATGCACCAAGCCCCCCATCGAATAGAGAGGTGCCGGCACTAGGTTAACCTAATAATTATGAATACGAATACGAGATATGATCACGATACGAGAACAAATACAGAAAAATTCTAAGAAAAACAAGAATATGAACACGACAAGAATAAAGTAAAAAAAAAATATAAATTCTGGATATTTTTATTAACTATATATAAATTTAACATCCACAATAAAACTGATTCAACATATAAAACATAAAAGCAATACATATGAGATAGATGATAAAAGAAATATATATGTGATCGAAGATTTTATAACTTTAGAAATTTTGACTAAATAAATCTAGATTTGCCTTAATCATAATTTTAAATATATTATGATATAATATGACATGTTCTGACATGTATTTTACAGGGTCCGAAAAGTACACGTGTCTTAATATATATCATCGAACATAGATACGACACATATTTCTTAATATATATCATCGAACATAGATACGACACATATTTTGAAGTGTCTCCAAACCGCCAGTCACTAATAACTAAACTAGTGTCACCTCTGTCAAAACTTTCAATTTTACGTTTTTGTTTTGTTGGGGGGGGGGGGGGGGTAAGCACAGAGTTGACAAGCGCAAAATGTTCCTCAATTCCAATCGCCATTTGAAAATTCACGGGCTAAATAGTCAATCATAAATTAGATGCCGACATTCATATATTCATATACACATACATACGAACATAAGCATATCCATCATCTATGCAAGTATTCAATTGTTACTTGGAAAAAAGTTTCGGCTTCTATCTGAAGGAGCGGCACCTTTTTTCTCGACACATTCGTCGTGAATCTTGCAACAAGAGTCCAGATCATCGCAGGGCTTCTCTCCTGGACATCCAGACCACCCCACTCCGCAGTACTTCCCGTATCTGATTCCAACAGCTAATACAAAATCCCCCCCCCCCACCACAAAAAAAAAACATTCAAATACAAACTCTCATATAAAAAAAAAAATATATATATATATATATAAGGCGAGAAGAGCTAGGTTTTGAAATAGATCTGCTTACAATTACAGTTCTCTGCAACGCATGTTCTGCTGCATCTTACCTATGATTTGAAGATATGAAAACAGACATTAGAGGAGTGTCTAGAGAATTAGGTAAGGGCAATTTAGATCTGAATTCGTCAACGGAAATGCAAGGAATGGGACCTGAGAATCGTTCGAAGATCCGGCGATCTCGACGAGGTAGAGGAAGAAGATAATGCCGGCGAACGATGCCGCCACGGCGAAACGACGTCCCCGGCGTAAAACGCACGTGCCGTGCAGCATTCCGGCGAACCCTTGTCTATTGTCCTCCTTGGATTGAACCAACCACTGGGAGGAGGGGGGAGAGAGAGAGAGAGAGAGAGACTATAACTAGTAAGAAAAGAAACGTGAAATTACCTCTCTGTCCTTCCAAAAACTTCAGAATCACCGAAGCAGAGCTTCTTCGGACGATCAATTTATTTAATTGGTATTATCTTATTTGGTTTAGCTTAAATCACTATTTTTAAATAACTTTTCATTATGAAAATTAATTTTTTATTTTCAATTGGACTTTTTATTTAAAAATTAAAGATTTTGTTCGAAACTTATGACAAGAGGTCAAAGAGAAATTGTAATTTTTTTTTTAAATTTTATAGAGAGAGAGAAACACAAATACAGATAAATATTTTGTTCATTTTGGTGTTTTATTTAGTTTGTTTTCCTATTTTTGATTTTGATTTTTTATTTTTTGTTTTGAATTCATTTTCCATTTTATCTTTTTGAAAATAAAGAAAACAACTCAAAATGTATTTGGTTACTTGTATTTTCAAAATTTGTTTTAGAAAATAAAATAATATCATTTTGAGTGTCTTAATCCAAAACAAAGAAAATCTCAAAATAGGAAAAAAAAACATATTATTTCCTTTTTTTTTTTTTAGATTTTTAACATATAAAATACAAATAAAAAATAGAAAACAAACTAAATACCACCTTAAAATTTCAAAAATAAAGAATAAAAAATAAAGCCTTTGGCCCAAATCTTAAAATAATAATTATTTTTTATATTCTGAAAATAAACATCATCTATATAATAATACAACTCATTCATGTGATATTTATATATCCAATCCAATAGTTGAGATTGAATATTTTCAATCTAATAGTTAAAATTGATTCCCGTACCTATGGCACGGACCATCCCCTGACATGGAGATAGAATTCCAATGCTTTTGGCACTTCAAAGATTCAAGTATCGAGCATTAACTGCAAAATTTTTTTCCAATGATTCGGAGGTCCTAATTTAACTTGATTATATTTAATTTTTTAATTAAAATTTAATTCACCCAAACCTATAAAAATAAAAAAAAAATAATGATCTTATTGAATTTGATAAAAATTTTAATTTTAATCAAGTTAAATTAGGATTATTAGAATGTTTGAATGTGTCATCTCATTGGTCAGCTACATTCAAACTCGGCTTTAGATAGTGAAACTGGAGAGAAGGGAGGCAGCAGTAAGCAAAAACGACGTTGTGGGTTTTTTTTTTCTTCAAAACGATGTTGTTCCACTTAAACCTGCTTAAGTGAAATGACATCGTTTCGGATAAAAAAAAACACCAAAACGACGTCATTTTTTACCTATTGCAGCAGCAGTACGCGACTACGGCTGCACCCCTGAGTTCGTGAAACTGGGCAGGAGAGTGACGAATCTCGCAATGAAATTCTATGAAGGCTAAAGCAGGCTCTCTCTCTCTCTCTCTCTCTCTGTGCCAGATTTTGCAACTACGGCCAAAAAGTACAGGTCATGGGTATAAAAGTTTCCTTCAGGAATATGTTCTAAGAGACCAGTTGCCCTATCAACTACAGATCTATGGAGGTTGAGAAAGAGGAGAAACAAAACCAATGCAAAACCTTAAAGAGCAGAATTAAAGCTGTCAGAAGTAGCAGTCGCTTCAAGAAAAATAACATTTTTGACTACAAAAGTTCGCTCACTAACCACTTCACAGAAGTGGGAAAGAAATTACCAAATATGAGGATTATTGAAACAACTCGGCCTTAACCTTCCTCAACTCCAAAAATTTTTCAGGGAAAACCAAAAAATCTTGCACGTGGAGTGCCGGTGAATTAAATCACCCTAATGTTGACGCAAAGCTTACAAATGTTAAATCACCCCCAAACACTTTTCCCCCAAGTGGATGTTCTCATGGATAGTAACCGGTGAATGTAAATCCCCTTCCCACAATTTCACCAGCACAGTACCACGCAAAACACTCAAGCCCAAACAGAACAGCGATGCCGCCATCCTCCACCTTCAGCTCGTGCCTATTCTTCCACATATGCTTGACGTAATCAAGTTCCTTCCAGAATGACTCATATCGACCAGGGATACTGTAAGCAGCAATCAAGTAAGATAAATGATTTTTTTTTTTTTTTTGGGTAAGGCAAGTCAGATAAATGATGAGGATCAAATACACGCATGCAAAGTCACGAGGCACATATATCCATAGATGTATTTGTGCATTCAGTGGCACTGTTAAGTACAACAAATGTCAATAGATGAGCTAACAACAATTTTGCATGAGAAAACATCCTGCTGACTAGTGCTGAGAATGCAGCCTCAATGAATGGGATGAAAATAATTTGAGATACAATAGAACTCTCCATAATAATTTGTCCACGTCTTTTTATTCCACTTTTGTTATTATTATTATTACTATTATTAGTTTTTGAATCTTATTTTGTTTGTTAATAGGAAAATCTAATTATCTCAACCAAATGAACAACCAAAAGTTTATGGTGCAATTATGTCTTCATCTTCTTTAAGTGCCCAGTCAAACATCCCACTGAATGGCAACCAAAGTCCACTAAGTAATAACTAGACAACAACCATATAAATGAAGGTCAAACTGATCTTCTGATTGACAAATAAACAAATTCTATGGCTCATGGTAACGTCATCAAAATGCACACATCCTAGAAGAAACAGGTACTTACCACAAAAAAAAAAGAAAAGAAAAGACGGGCGATCTTACATGCTAGGGGACTGCAATCAAATTTGGCTATCAATTCATACGTAACATGAAGAATCCCAGTGCAACCAAATTTGGTGGCCAATATGGTACCAAATCTATTAACAGTAATGCTATGCAGATGAATGATGAATCTTGTAACATTCAAAGAAAATTACACAATTAAAAGCTATTTTATATGCTGAAGTACTAAAAAAATATAACGTCATTTTTAGAGAACCGCGAAATGAAAACTTGAAACCTAGGAGGAAGCATCCGTATCTATATCCGACACATATCGAACATTCATATTCCTCGAACACTCCAATATATGTGTTGGCCACACCATGTTATTTTATTGTTTCTTCTTCAAATATATGATTAAGACAAGTCAAGATTTAAGTAACCGTAACTCCAAAAATTATAAAATCTTATAACTGATATTTTGTTATGTTTTGTATATTGAATTGTGTATTAAATTAGTTTTTTTGTGGATGTCATATTCATATATATAGCTAATAAAAATATACAAAATTTATCTTTTGGCCGTACCCATATCCGTATTCTCATTTTTTTAGAACTGTCGTATCCATATCCGTACCTGTATAAATTTTACATCCTGTGTCCGTATCCATTCTTCTTAGCTTGAGACTATAAATTTTCAATGACTACCATTACAAGTAAGATGTTTTGTGTCACAGCCTCAAATCAACTCCACAATTTACGAATCAGCTCAAAGACACTCCTGAAGTGTTTCCTCCAGATTTAAACAGTAATTTAATGGAATGATCTACTGAATAATAGTCATTGGCCAAGAATTTACCAAACTGGCAGCAATCACCAGCTATAAAAATTCAAGGTTTCATTAAATCAACAAGCTAATTCTATACATTCAGTTATAGCCATATTGCTAATTCCATAATGATGCATTCTCAC
The DNA here is from genome assembly GCA_003260245.2 of Sideroxylon spinosum. Taxonomy (NCBI): domain Eukaryota; kingdom Viridiplantae; phylum Streptophyta; class Magnoliopsida; order Ericales; family Sapotaceae; genus Sideroxylon; species Sideroxylon spinosum. The sequence goes on along the minus strand of QLOD02000013.1, from coordinate 29,316,363 downwards.
CTTAAAATCCTTTATTAACCAATAGAAACCTTAAAGAACTACAAAAAGGTATACACATACATATCACAAAACCTAACTAGTAATAAAAGTATTGCAATACATGCTCCAATGAATGACACACAAATGATCTTTTCCAGGGATTAAGATCTCAAAACAAAGAGTAAAAGCATGCAAATAGACATAACAAAAGGCAATTTGATAAATCAGAAGCCTCAACATAGCACATCAAAAAGCCATTTGAATACCAAAGCATCTTAGAAATTACAAATTCTTGAGGTCTCCAGAAACAAAAATATCTATCCCCTAAACAGGTATAATAAACCCGACAACTATGAGATGAATATAAAACTGAAGCACCAAGTCAACAAAGGTAAGTGAAGAATTACCTAGCAAGACGAGTGTAGAACAATTGCTTGGCCAAATGGTCGCATTTCTCCACAGTGGGTGGCTCCTGAATGTATTGCTTGTTCTGCTCCAACAACTGCTTATAGTACGTAGTTCCATGCTTTGCAACAAATTGCGAAGCTTGACATGCCTTGGATTGCAATCCTTGCAACCTCGATGCCATCAGTTCCCGAAGTTACACCTAAATATATTAATGCATCAAACTATTAGTGCAAATTTTCAGTTGCTAACCGCAACACAAACAACAGCATACATATATTGCTGCAATTTGCAGCAAAATACATTTGAAACGGATAAAATGCCTAAAAAAAAGGGGTCAGAATTTTCCGAATGGAGATCACACAACTTACAAAAGGAGGTCAATATGAACAAAAAGACAATGATACCCTAAACAATTTTCATCAGACTCAATTAAGACTATCTTGCACACTGCTTATATGGGATTTCAAAACTAAAGTTTCTTGAAAAATAAAAAATAAAAAATACTATTGAATGCCATTTTCAAAGTGTTCGCAGTCCAATCAAGCTATGGCATTTTCTTATATTAAGCGGTGGACAACTGAATCTAGAATAATTTTTACAATTACTGTAGCTAATTAAGCTAAACACTAATAATCTTTTTTTCTTTTTTCCCCCCAACTATCACAAAAACGAAACCAAAACTCCTTACAGATCCACCACCAGAATCAGACACAAATCCAGGTCAATCACACACAGATATGTAGATGTGTATATATATAGAGAGGAAATATGTACAATTAACAGAAGGCAACATAACTGATAGGAGAGAAACACGAGATCTGAGAGAAAACGAATCGAAAACCTAATCTGTAGACAAAGTGAAGCTGTGGCAAATCGGAGTGAAGTAGAGTTTCGATTTACCTTTCCTCGATTACGAAGGAATATGTTGATTGATGGAGACGGAGGAGATGAGAGTCTCTCTGTGTCCGTCTACGCTTCTCTGGCCGTTGGCTTCTGTTTGTGACTCTCCGAGGTCAGGAAAGAGAGAATCTTGAGCGATGGTTTGCTACAACCTTTCACAATGGCTTGGTTTTGCCTCGGGGCTATTTCGGTAAATAGAGACTAGTCAATTTTTGAAAACACATTTGAATATTTTTAAAATTTGTTTTAACAAATAAAAAAATGAGATTATATTGAAACAAAAAACAGCCAAAAATCGTTTTAAGTATTTATAATCTAAAATAAAAAAAATCTTAATAAAAGGAAAACAAATTATTTTTTGTTTTTTATTTTAAAATATTTAATATATAAAACAAAAATTAAAAAATAAAAATAAACCAAATATCTTACTAATTTAGTGAGTTAAGTAAAATTCAAATCAATTTTTTTGATCAAATTTTTTTGAAAATTAAACCTTGTTAATCCATTATTTGACCAATTTATTTATTTATATTAAGGTAACAAAAACTATTTCGTTTTAACTTGATGGACACCTTTGAAATTATGAGATTGGAATTTCTAAAATTAAAATATAATTCTAAATTTCAACTTTTAAACTCTTATGAAAATTTATCAAAAGAACAAGTTAAAATTATTTTTATTCATGAATTTAATTTTATTGTAGTTCAAAAATTAAAAAAAAAATACAATTTTAATTTTTAAAAAGTTAATTTTACTTTAGGATTCTTTAAAGATTGTGTATTCATTAGAAATGAGCATGGTGCAGTCGGGTACAAATACCCCTATTTACGTATTCAAACTTTAAATTAAAATTAATTCTCAATCTTATCCGATTCCATTTAGGATTTATTTTTATCCCTTATCTCTAACCTAAACGAAGAATGGGGATTCCGCAGAAAATTGAGTAATCGAAATAAAAAAAATACAAAAATTCTAAAGTATGATTTATGAGAAAACATAATAGAATCTCAATATATATTTCTAAAATAAAAAAGAACCATATATATACATATATTTAAAAATCAATTATTAGGTTGTATAGCCTCGAATCAATACTTGAACATATAATTTTATTGCACATGCTAAACAGATTGTTTACTTCAACTCTATTTTACAGTTAAAACAAAGATTAAAAAAAAAGAACGTTATTCACTAGAAGAAGAAGCTCATGACACAGGACATGGGATACTTCTACACTTGTACAGATCAAACACTTGCAGTTAATAGTTCTCTACTTCATTTGTTATAAATTGTTACACTGAGAGTTTTACAAGTGGATATTGTGGGTAATAAAAAAAATTTAAATAAAAATTATGGAGAAATTGATCTAGGGATAATAACATCTCCAATGTCCATGGATCAGTCAAGTGAGTAGCCAAATTCTCCAATGGCCTTGTTCGATCATTAAGGATTTAGAAAAAAATAAAAATAAAAAGTTTGGCAATGTGAAACTATATATGAGGGTACGAATAAGGGGGGGATGAGTTACGAATAAGGCGGGGATGAGTCGAGGAACAGATGGGATAGGATATGGGGCGAGAATAGATTTCTACCATATCCTAACTGATCCTCGAATTATTTTAAAAAATATTCTCATGGCTTATTTGATCTCCAAAAAACCTCCAAATTTTCTATCTATTTAAGATGAGAATTGAATAGGATATGAATGGATCGGTTAGATGACCATCCCAACTACCCATATAAAGCTAAACACTTCAAGTGATGCTACGTGCTATAAACTTGAAAGTACACCAAAGCCTGCACAGGTCGGCCTTGGGGGCATTTTCCAATGTCTAACAGCCTATCTAATCCAATCCCCAGGTAATGTCTGGTTAGCCCATTGCACAAGTTAGGCCTAACCAAACCCAGTCCAGGCTTACCCTTCATGGTTGTCTCAAAGCCTGTACCTCTTCCTTAATTGTAGGATATAAATTTGTTAGAAGAATCACAAAATTTCAACTAAACAGGTGTTTAGAGTTTCAAAAAAATAAAATAAAAATCAAAAATTAATATTAAAATAATATAAAAGTGACATATGATAAAATTTGGTTAGAAAAAGTAAAAAAAATTTTAAAATTTTTTTAAAGCTTTTTGAAAAATTTTAAAACTCCTAACCAAATAAGTAATTAATAGAGAAGATGTGTGTGAATAACTCCCAATGATCGGTTTATTGGAGCAATGAGGAGAGATTTGGACGGCTATGATCGATCAAAACAAAAAAGGGTTAAGATTTTTAAGAGTACAAAAACATGTTTTTGACACATTTTATTGGTTTCTGAAGTAGGCAAAGAAACATCTGCATGCTTCATCAACTTTACATAAACTATTAGACTAATTTCAATTTGATGGCAATTCACGAAACTTCAATTTGTGTCCTATAACATTTTTTTGAAGGAAAATTATATTTATATATATGAGATAAAAAGTTGTATTGTGAATGACTTTTTATAATTAAAGATCACTTTTAATAATTTTTTTAATATAAAAAGATTGATTTACATTAATAAAACATAATGAAAAAAAATCCATATAACTGACGTATTTAGCATATTTAATTGGGAAAAAAAACTAAGTTAAATAAGATGATTGATTCATAACATAATCAAAATCATGTGAACAAGCGAATCACCCTTATATATTCACGGCAATGAGAATGAGAATAAGAACAAGAACGGAAATGAGAATGGAATAAAAATGAGAATGAAAATGAAAATAGAAGTAGAAATGAATATGCATGAAAATAGGTAAAAAATAAATAAATAAAAGGGCCGGAAATGGAAAGGAAATAACAAATATATCACCAAGTTAACATTGGATTTTAAAGTCAAAAATATTGAAAATGAAATGAGGTTAAGTGAGTCTGTTTGTGTTCTGTTAAAAATGGGATGAATAATTTCCAAATTTTAAATTAGAAAGGATATATACATCCCCAAAAATTAGAATATCTTCTAGGAATCCATATATACACTAATAAAGAAAGCACATGCAAGCACGTGCACATTATATTTAATTTTAATATCTTTAACAAAAATATTTCATTTGAAATATGAACAAATAACCTATGTATTGTTGTGCTTTTAACTAATTATATTTGTGAAATGTATTAAATTTAAGTGTCATTTACAAATTTGTATAGTAATTAAAAAAAAAAATAGGTAATGGTTTTAAGTGTGGACAAAGTTTGATTTTTTTATTTTTTTCACAAAAATAATATTATTAGGATAATATGCTAGTGGTATTTAGCAATTTATTTAATTTATATTTTTTATTTCTTCTTGTTAATTTTGAAATATTGTTTTATTAAATTCAAATTATTTTTTAAATTTGAAAGTTAATGAATACAACACGATATTCACAAGAAAAAAATGTTTATTATATTAAAATATTCAAATTTAATAAGAATACCATATACAAATAATTGAAGATATATTATAAATTTTTTTAGCCATAATCAATAATTTATATTCTAAAAAATGAGTATCTAATTCCTTATAATTAAGCCTTATTTAAAAATAAAGATCACCTAAACTTCTATCCTTTTGGCATTTAGTATGTGTATACCTCATTTAATTTTAATTTGAAACATGATCAAATAAACTATTTACTACTAATATTGTAACCGACTATATTTGTAAAAATGTATTAAAATTACGAGTCATATACAATTTTGTATAGTAATAGTAAAAAAATTAAAAAAAAATTAGGTAATGGTTTTACATGTGGAGAAAAAAGTTTGATTTTTTTATGTTTTTCACCGAAAATAATACTAGAAGTATAATATGGTAGTGGCATTTCTTAATTTATTCAATTTATAATTTTTATATATTCTCGTTAACTTTGAAATATTGTTTTTGTAAATTCAAATTATTTTTTAAATTCGAAAGTTAATGAATACAACATGACATCCACAAGAAAAAAATGTTTATTATCTTAAAAATATACAAATTTAGTAAGAATACCATATATAAATAATTGAACATATGCTATAAATTTTTTCTTTTTAGTTCAATCAATAATTAAATCTACTAATATCAAATTATAATAGTTAAAATTTATATAGTTTTGAGAAATATTTTTGAAGTTCTTACTTTTTTAGAACTTTTTCTTAATCTTAGTATTTTTATATTAAAATAAGAAAAAATAATAATAAGATATAGTTAAAATTGTATCATTTATGATGAAATAATGTAGTAAAGGGAAAATGGTGAATATAGCCAAGTTTACACATAATTCAAAAGAAAAAAAATGTAAATAATCTTTTAAAAATTAACATTTACTTTTAAATAAGAAAAAAATTTTAATTAATAAATCAAACCTTATTGTTGAAGATTCAATTTAGAAGTAAAATCAGAAGATTGAAAATAAACTTAGAAAAAAATTAAAAAAAATATTTTAAAACGTTGAATAATTCAACTGAAACGCTGCACAAGAAAATTTACATTTAGAAAGTGAGAAAGTTTACATTAGAAAGTATAGTGACGAATAGATATCTTATTTGTCAAATATACCTCAGCTAAGGTACGCATGTTCCTCAAAATGAAATAATTGCTTTCATTCTCCCCTTCTTTAAATTCAACCATTCTATTCTCTAAAAATAAAAATCAAGAAAATTTCGACCAATAGATTTGACTTTGTTTGAAACTCTACATTATAATATAAAACTGTATAAATCTTTACAAATACGAATTACGAGATTATACAATTTAACATTTTTATTCACTGCATAAATTACGAGACATTAACTTTATATATATTTATATAATTTTATACTGCTCCAAACACACTCAGAATTTAACCATTTCATTTCCAAGGGGAATGGCAAACCACAGTAGTTTATAGTAGTCGAATACCACTTACAGTTATAAATACCACTAAACTCTCTTAGTGATTTGGAGGAGTTTTTAAACTTCTTGCTGCTGCCAATTAATTTTGTTTGTTCATATATATTGTTGTTGTCATTCTATTCCAATCCCAAAAATAGCAACTGAGGCTGCCAATAGGGCACATATATATTTCTTCCCAAAAAAATGAAAAAAAAAACATGATATAGAAAGGGTACAAAATAATTTCAAAGTAAAAGCCGTGTCAAAGCAAAACTCTGGGAGAGATTATAATTAATTAGATAGTCCTCTGATTAGCTAGCCAAAGCGATGTTTGATTTTGAATAATGGGAAGGGAAAAAAGAAGAAGAAGAAGAAGAAGAAGAAGATAGAATTATGGGTTCAGAGATTTCGGAAAGGGGTTGCAAGTTTCGGGTCAGGTTGAAATTTAGAGAGCTCTCTCTCTCTCTATATATATATGTATATCAAATAATAATATAATACTTGCTACAAAGTCAGAGAACAACAATAAGCATAGTATAATAATTATGTGTCTATTTTGAAGTGAGAACAAATAACAATAGAAACAGTAGGATACAAACAAATTACGGGATCAAAATATATGGTCAGTCGACACGACAGAGAACTCCTAATTTACTCTAAAATGACAGATTAACATCGGTTGGACAGACTCTTATCAAATAAGAATTCACATTTATCAAAGTAATCCAAATCCACATTAGGCCTTGATTTGATACATACAATACAATATTAATTAATTAGGTGAATCTAATTAACATCCTTTCATCAGAAAGGCATGGGTTGGTTTAATTTGCAATGACCATTTGTTTGATTTAAAGTAATTAGAGGGTTATACATAGAAAATAATTTGTGCAGAAAGCATGGCAGGGATTAACTAATAAAAACATCGATCTCTAGTTAGTCAACTTACTAATCACCGCCTAATGTCAAATGCTTGGAATTTTCATGGCTTAATTGACAGTAATTTACTACTAGTTATGTGAAAAAGAATGTCATTCTGATTATTAATTAAGTATTTAAATTAAGGTGACAATGTACTTTAGACTAGTTGTGATTAGGTTTATTTAATTTAGGTTTGACTCGGTTGAGCCCACACGCCAGTGTTAGGTGTGTTTGTAGTTGTAAATTTTTTTTATAAATTTATGAAAGTTAATTTCTCGTGGTTTATGTAATTAATTAAAAAATTTAAATTTTATAGTATCTAATTTGTATTTATAGAGATTTACAAATTTTTATAACTTTTTTTTTAAATCCAGGACCGTTATATGACACAAAAGGAATTATGAAGATTTAAATTTGATGATGAGAAAAAAATGGATATGCTCGGGGTTTGGTAGATCAAACATGGCGTTTGGTAGAACAATTATGCGGCAATTGATCACACGAAGACGATTAATGCAAAATTAACGAGCAAATCCAAGTTATATGTATATTCCAATTGTATGTATCATTAAGATTTGAATTAGCAAAAAGGGTTTGATTTATCAAAATCAACTAAAATTTATAAATTTTTATCAATTTTTTTTATACTTTCTTCTAATAAAAATTTATTACACATCATATATATATTAATTTTTTTTACTTTCTTTATATATCTATATAATAAATCTGATAAATATATAAATCTAATCAGCTAGTGTCACTTTTATATACATGTCACCGGGAGAGAGAGAAGGAGAGAGCCGGAAGAGTGGGTCTTACGTACCTTTAGTCACTAGCACTACTAATATACATATATATATATATATATATATTTATCATTCAAACATTACCTCGTAAAGCGAGAATATATATATATATAGATATATATATATATAGATATTTTGTATGTTTGGAATTAATTCAACTTTGGCTTTCATCTTTTTATTACCTTTTCTATGTATACGTGTGTGTATGAAAATAGCTATTGATCTTATCCGTACAAATCTCCATAAGTGTCTATATTGCGACTTGTTTTTTGTGGAAATTTTATTGAAGTTCACACCGCTAATACTCAACTGATTCTGTTGCGAGCTAGCTAGCTAAGCTGGTCGACAGGTGTGTCATTTTGAGATTGGGAGGAACCTTTTCCAATTAAGAAATCTGAGCATTTTGCTGGTCATGCAAGCAAGCTAAAGAAAGAACTCTCACCAGAAACTGCATTTCTTGGCTGAATTAATCAATGACAAAGTCAAAGGCATTTATTAAAGAAAATTACGTAAAAGGAAATTGTGGGTTGGAAGTGAAAATTTATTCTAGTAACATTGGTTATAATCCAGTACAGATATTGCTAGTAGGACCGACTAAAAGAATCAGATAAAAATTGTATTCCAATTCAATCTGACAAACAGCATAATTTCGATCCATATAACCCATTTCTGGAAATTGAATAAAATCGAATAAAAAATAGAAATTAAAAAAAAAAAGTGAGAATCGTAGTATTACTTTCCTCAATTATTATGTCTCTTCCTTTGCTCCATGAATTTATGGATTCTCTTGAGCGCTACTTCCAGTGTCTGCTCACTCATGTTAGCAAAGCAAACCCTGAACCAACCCGGTTCGGAACAATGGCAAGAAGACCCGGGCGAGATATTCAACTTCACTTCATTCACAATCGCATTCCAAAGAGCCAGTTCACTCTCCCTCGTGGGTTTCTCCAGCAACGGACTCAAATTCATCCAGCAAAACAACCCAGCATTCCCTCCCAAGCACTCAATCCCAGACCTCCTCAACCCATCGATGATCATCTCGTACCTCTTCCTCAGCCTTTGCCGGTTCATCTTTATATAATTCTCGGTGAAATCCTTATCGGACAACATGGAACCCAGAAGTTTCTGGGTTTGGGAAGAGATTAAAGTGAAGCTAGACATCCTTCTAGCAGTGGTGACAACCTTGTCGTTGTACGAATATATTGTCCCAACTCGAAAGCCCGGGAGACCAAGATCTTTGGAGAGGCTATAAACAATGTGAACTCTCTCCGAATCCTTGTAGTTTCGGGCCTCGAGGATCTCTGCGACGCTGACGAATTCGGCAGAGGAGAACACGGATCCCGAGTAGATTTCGTCGGAGACGAGGTGTATGTTTTTGCGGGCGACGAAGTCGAGAATCTCTTCGAGGACGGATCGTTGAGTTGTTGCGCCTAGAGGGTTTGATGGGTTTGTTATCAGTACCCCTCTCACTTTGATGTTCATGGATTCTGCTTTCTTGTATGCAGCTTCTAATGCTTGAGGAGTGACTTGGAAACTGTTGGAGCTGTCAGTGTGAATTGGTACAATTGTCACCCCAGTCCTCCACCTCAAATCTCTGTCAAATCTTCATTAACAATGAAACAATATCAATTCATAAATGATTAACCGAAATTGAATTTTTTTAGGAATATATATATATATATATATATAATAGGTGTTTGAAGTGATAAAAACATCATAAAATTTAATAAAATTTATGGTTCATAATTGATGTATACGTAGTAAGTTAAAAATTAAAAATTTTTAATATTTTTTAATGATTTTTATGATTCTAAACTTAGCCATAGTTGTAAATTACGTACCCCGGATAGTAGGGGGTTGGAACAAGCAAAGCATCACCAGGATTAGCTAAAATGAAGGTTAACAACTCATTAGCTGCTGTGGCTCCTGCTGTCAAAACAACTCTATCCGGGTCAAATTTTGCTCTCCCACCTCTTATTTGTTCCATGAAACTTGCCATTGCCTGAAATGTTCAAACTTGTCCTTTTAGTTTGTACATTAATCTTATAAGTAGTATCGGGATCTAATTAATATACATACATATGTATATACCTTTCTGAAGGACTTTAGGCCATGATAGTCTTGAAACAAAGCATTCTCTCTAAAGCCAGAAACTTTTCCCCCCCAGCTTGTTGCTACTGAGTGCTGTTCCAAGTAGTCTTCAAGCAAATCAAATGAGACCTGCAAAAGAAAATTGCGAACAAAACAAAGCAATTAGGTCAGTTGAAAGTTCTAGTAATTATATAGTGATAATGATGATTCACAGTTGTGCTGTCGTTTCTTACTTGATTTTCTGCCAATCCCATCTGTATGACTCCAGATGGGTTGCTAAATTCATCATAAGGGTTTTCATCATAGGCTTTCCATCCGGCAAAATATGGAGAATCCTCTCCGTGGGTTTCAGAAAGTGCAACTCTGGATAGCCCAACGGATGGTTGCTCAATCTTCAGACCCATAACTCAATTACTACCTAGCTTTCTTAGCAAGTAATCAAGAAAGAATTTCTTCTTAGAGAATTAAAGTTACTATGTATATATATGTGTGTGTATGTGTATGTGTATAGAGACTTGAGAGAGATGAGAGAGAAGAAAGCTGTGTGTGTGTGTGTGTGTGTGAGAGAGAGAGAGAGAGAGAGTTAGAAGCTTAGAAGTGTTGAATGAGAAACTTTGTCAAATACGCACCCCTTACATATAGGTTTAGAGAGAGGAGCCCTCAGTGAAGCGGAATACCCTCAAAAATTTAAAAAAAAAAATAGATAAATAAATAATTGATTCGGAGGATCGAGCGAGGAAGATCCATCAAATGTCATCTTTTAATTTCAATTATAGTTTTTATGAGTATTGGGTGACAACTGTTTCGTTCAACTTTTCATAGTTCTTTCCATATCTCAATCTGCACAAGATCCACGACAAAATTTGGTGGTTGATGAAGGTGGGCACATTTGATACATCTTAAAAAATTCTATCTTTGGACTCGTTTAATTTATAAATCGGTAATAGAAACATATATATTATATTTATTTACGGTTACTTTTTAAAATAAAACTCTAATAGAAAAATATAAATAAAAAATTTATTTTCGTTCCATTTTTTTTTCTATTACAAATAGTTTGTTAATTTTAATATTTTATTTATTATCGTTGCATTATATTAACATAAATTATTTTGTTCAAATGTTTTATTATTATGAAATACATTTCATTCAATTATTTTTAATAAATAATATAATTAAATTATAATTAATATATTTTTTATTTGTTGAACTAAATGATATAAGAATTTTTATTCAATTGTTTTTAATAAATAATATAATTAAATTATTATTTAATATATTTTATTAAATTAAATTAAAATTTTAAAAATTAATAAAATTGAATATTTTATGAAAATAAAAAAATTCATAATTATAAACAAAATTATATTTCCAAACGCAGTTACAGTTTTCATTTCAATAAAAAAAAATGATAGCAAAATACATAAATAGATAAACAAAAATAGAAAAATAACAGCATTATTAAACGGTCCCTTAGTAGTTTTCTTTATTTATTTTTTTTAATTTTAACTTTACTTTATCTTTATTGTTTGCAACATTGGTCCTTTGAATTTTTTTTTTTTTGGCACTATCTTCCAACTATGACTAATGATGAAATTTAGTCACGACATATATGTGGGTAAACTATTACCAAAATTATGAAATCACTCAAAATATTAGAAAATAAAATATAGACATTTAATTTAATTATTCAACAAAACTGTCATAATATATAAGTTTACAGCACTTAAATTCAAAACCTAATTAGTTAGAAAAATAAGAAATTAAATAACATAAAATACGGAATTCTTAATTATAAGTTTATAATACTCATAAATAAAACCAAACTAGAAAAATAAAAACTAGATAACATAAAATACGAAGACTAAATTATTTTCATAACTGAAATATTCTTAATTATAAGTTTACAATACTTAAATTCAAAACCTAACTAACGAGAAAAATAAGAAATTAAATAACATAAAATACGAAAATTAAATTATTTCTACGATTGAAATATTCTTAACAATAAGTAAGCATTAATAATTAAATACAAAACTTAACTAGAAAATAATAAACGAAGTAATACAAAATAAAAAAATTTAAATTATTTTCATAATTGAAATATTCTTAATTTCATACATAATTTAACTATAATGAAAAGTTTAGAAAATTGACAATTTGAAGACTGAAAATGTGAGATTAGCGATTTTGGTAATCGTCGTAAAAATATATCCGTCTCTAAAAAATAGTTAGAATAAACATATTACAATAACAGAACGATCATTATAGTACAAAATGGCATCATGATAAGATTTTCTTAATCTTTCACAAAATTTCTTTTCATTTTTTTTTCCATGTAATCCAAGATAATCTGAATTGCATCACTAAATCAAATCGTTGCTGAGGTAAACTTCAAAATCCTTCTGAAAACCAAATCATATATGGTTGAAGGAGATCTAAA
>QLOD02000013.1:29227030-29237220 GCA_003260245.2 Sideroxylon spinosum | reverse complement strand
AAATCATACGGCAGATTGGGAAGGGTTCCTTTGGTTCTGCACTACTTGTGAGACATAAACATGAAAATAAGAAGTGAGGATTCAACAATCTGTTTTCGTTCCAGAAAAGTAAAACCTGTGTTGCTTTGTAGTTTGTGTGGTTACTTGAAAAGTTGGTTCTCGTGAAATGAGAATCTTAACTCAATTTGTATATATTCATGTACTGTGGTGATTGATGGTTGATATCTTTCTTCTTCTGTCAAGGTATGTCTTGAAGAAAATCCGTCTTGCTCGCCAAACTGATAGATCCCGAAGATCTGCCCACCAGGAGGTCAGAGTTTCATTTGTCCCTTATAAACCAAAATTATCCAAGAAGTTAAGATCTTCACATTCAATTTATAAGCAACAGATAAAGATATGATCTGTGTATGCAAAGATGTTCCCACTCTCTGATTTTTTGAAAGCTTATGGTTATTGGTGTGTGCATGTGAGCTGCTTTGAGGATTCTAAAAGTAGATGAAACCTTTTATATTGTATTGCTAAATGTTAAGATAAAGGTCACAAAATAATTTATAAATTTAGTGAAAGTGTGAAGTACATGTAGCATATTAAACATTCTTTTTTGCCCAGCTGAACTAATTCTTCACCTGGCATGGATTTGATGGAATGTTGCATTTTATATGTATAAGATCTTGTGGCTCTTCGGTATCTTATGTGTATCAGATTGTAAGATGCTCCTTTGGTACCTCTTGTGCAGATGCAGCTTATTTCCAAAGTGTGCAATCCATACATCGTGGAGTACAAGGATTCCTGGGTAGAAAAGGCTTGTTTATAATTTCATGTGAAACAATTTTCACACGGGATAATATGACATTGGAAGTCATATCCCTTGATCTGATTGTTCTGTCAAGTCTTCTTAGAATCTTGTACTTGTTTAATTGTTTGGTGATGGTACACCCCCCCGTTGGTATATGCTTTTTAATTTTTTTCTTCTTCTTTTCTTTTTAACCTAGTCCGAAAAGGTTTAGTTTGGTTTGGTTTCTTTTATTTTTAGCTTCAAGTTAGTTATTGACAATTCAATTTAGTGTATCTAGATAAGCTAACGATTTATGTAAAATTTTTGATAGAGGTCAAATGGGAAATATTCTAATGATGAAAGTGAGAAGCCTCAATCGATACCCTTGAATCACATCAGCATGTAAGATCATGTCTGATTCCATGTCAATCCATATAATAATAATAACACTACTCTATGTAGGCGATCTTCAAATAATGAAAACTAGAAGACACGATAATTGTATATTTTTACCATTAATTACTCATTTCCTCAAAAGTTAAACTTAATGAACCTTGGATGGCATTGGGTCAGCTAATTTGCCGAATGAACTTTGATGTTGCGTTCTACAAAATATTTACAAATGGAAAAGCTGATTCAAAGCCACATTCGGTGAATCATGTGGTGTTCATGAATAGCTCACTTCATGTGGCCCTAATATTGTGCTTGCAAATATGTTGCTTCTCATTATCTCTCTCTGACAGCCATGTGCATTGCACAACAAAACAATTATAAGTAGAAAACAGGTCTGGTTGCTTTAACTGTTGCCTCAAATGTAGGCATGACATGATGCTACGACAACAGTGAATTTAATATTTCCAAGTCAAGTAATTGAATGTGGTTATTGGCATAATAACAAGCATGCTTGTGTTGTACTTTTTTGGGAAAATTTTCTTTTATTTGTTGAATCCTTAAATTACTTGGCACATGACATGCTGTGTAATATTCGAACAATAGAAATGAGCATTTGTAATATGGCTCCGATGTGTGATCAACAATTTTTGTCTTTTCAGGGATGCCATGTCTGCATTGTTATAGGGCACTGCGAAGGAGGAGACATGTAAGTTATTATTGTTGCTTATAACAACAATTGTTGATCACGTAGCTCGCCGCTTGCCTGTGGCCTCCTCTGGCCGCGGCTTCCTTTTGAAGGGTCCCAATCCACTGACCAGATTGTCACGATTGCGTGCTCGCCACCTCGCCATGTGTTCTCACATCCTTACTTAGTTCGGCCTTGACCCAGTTTGTAGTACAATCTTCTTGGTTTTACTTGTAGCATGATGCCGGTTGTGGTCAAAGGCATCTCGGTTTCCACAAACCCCGAAGGTTCGAACTTTTTAATTGCTTTATTGCCCTGTGTGTGTATATATATATATTCATGTTGGTGGGTGTTTATGTTGTTTCAGACTTGATGTTTCTTTTAAATGGGTTGATTTTTTACTTTTTGTTTCTATTTCTATTGTTTGGATAAATATATATATATCTATCACTTTGATGGGTCTCTCTGTTGCTTCAGACTTGATTTTTTACTTTTTATTTCTATTTCTGATGTTTAGATAAATAGGTTATTTAATATAGAATTGTGATGTTTTATTATTTATCGATAGGACGGTTATCTCATGTGCCACATTCGTTGATTTGGTTAAACGTTTGGTATGGAGGTTTCGCGTCATAAGCATGGGGAAAGCCAATATATATATATTCCCGTTAGTGGGTCTCTCTGTTGTTTCAGACTTAATTTTTCTTTTAAATGGGTTGATTTTTTACTTTTTGTTTCTATTTCTGTTGTTTGGATAAATATCTATATATATATTCACTTTGGTGGGTCTCTCTGTTGTTTTAGACTTGATGTTTCTTTTAAATGGGTTGATTTTTTACTTTTTATTTCTATTTCTGTTGTTTAGATAAATAGGTTACTTAATATAGAATGGTGATGTTTTATTATTTATCGATAGGACGGTTACCTCATGTGCCACATTTGTAGATTTGGTTAACCGTTTGGTATGGAGGTTTTGTGTTATAGGCACGGAGAAAGCCAATATATATATATATATATATTCACGTTAGTGGGTCTCTCTGTTGCTTCAGACTTGATGTTTCTTTTAAATGGGTTAATTTTTACTTTTTTATTTCTATTTCTGTTGTTTGGATTTACCTTTCCCATATTATGTGTAATGCAAACTATGTCAATTGAACGAGTGGAAAACGATAGGGGTAGTAGCCTCATTTTGTTTTGTTTTTTTTTTTTTTTTGTGATTCTGAAGGACCCGTTTCGTAATGTTTTTGTTTTCTATTTTTCTGTTTACATTCTCAAAACTAGTCTGTTTATGTTTGTTGTTAAATTTGTTTCTAGTTTTTTGTTTACAAAAAAAATGAAAACTTAAACTAGAAAAACGAAAAAAAAAAAAATGTGTTTTTATTTTATTTTCTTTTTCTGTTACAAATATTTTTATAAATTTTATTACTTTTTCATTTTTATTTTATTATATCAAAAAATTACTTTATTCAAATATTTTATTAAAATAAATTTATTTTTAATAAATAATTTAATTGAATTAAATAAAGTATCTAAATAAATATGTAATATATTTTAATAATTTATTTTTTATAAATAATTAAATGAAATTAATTATTAATTAAATTTAATTGATATGAATTATTAATTATTAAATTTTTTAACGAATAAAAAATTCTAATTTAATGAATATAAATAAAATATATTTTTATTAAATAATTTTGATAAAATGTAATTTAATTTAACTATGATATTTATCAAAAATAATTTATCGAAATTTATTTTAGACTAATTAAATTAAAATATATTATATGTTAATTAAATTATTTACTAAATTAAATTAATTAATTTGATAAAATATTATATTAATTAAATTAATAATTTAAATTAACTTATTCAATTTAGTAATTAATTTAATTAATATGAAAATTTTTAATGAATTAAAAATTATAATTTAATTTAGTAATTAATGTAATTTAATTAATAAAATTTTTTAATGAATAAGAAATTATAATTTAATTTAACTATGATATTTATTAAAAATAATTTAACAAAATATATTTTATATTAATTAAATTAATTACTAAATTAAATAATAGTGATTAAACTTTTTCTCAATTTGGTGGTAAAACGAAAGCTCTAGGGTTCTCATCTCCCAGACAAAGATCTTTTCAGCGGATTTGATATTTTACAAGAATTACCAAATGTCCGGTGGTCAATCTTGGGATTAATCTACAAATCATTTACTCTACCTTAGTCACCTGTACCTCACTTCTACCTCATCCAACCTTTAGAATCTATTCGTTCCAAACTTCACTCTTGGCTCCAAGTCGAGATGCAATTATTATTTAATTTAGTAATTAATTTAATTAATATAAAATATATTTTGTTAAATTATTTTTGATAAATAATACATTTAAATTAATTAATTTAACTTAAATTTTATAGTTAATTTAACTATAATTTAACTAATATTGAATATATTAATTTAATGAATATAAAATATATTTTGTTAAATTATGTTTGAGAAATAATAAATTTAAATTAATTAATTTAACTTAAATTTTATATTAACTTAAATTTTATAGTTAATTTAATTTAATTAATTTAACTAATATTGAATATATTTTATTAAATTATTTTTATTAAATATTGTAATTAAACTATTTGAATTACTATCAAAATTTATTTTAATATATATTATAATGAAATTATAAGTAATAATTTTATATTTACTGGATTAAATGATATAGTAATTATATTTTATTTGATTTTTAAATAAATATATTTTTAAAATTCGATTACATTTTTAGAAACTAATAAAATTAAAGATTTTATGAATATAAAAAATTAATAATTATAAACAAAATTGTATTTTTTAAACGCAGTTTTATTTTTTATTTCAGAAAAATTAAACGGCAACAGAAAATACAAAATAGAAAATGGTAATAGAAAAATAATAGCAGAAAAACGACAGTTTTGTCAAACGGGTCCAAAATGTTTCCATCTCAACTTTTAAGCAAGCGAGTGAATGATGATGACTTCTCTTCTTCTTCTTCTTCTTGCTCCTCTTTGTTTTGGTACGCAAGTGTGCCTACTTGTAATAACCTAGAATATAAGCTCATTAATAAGAAAACAAATGTGCCATTTGGTTTGTTTTTCTGTTTTTTGTTTATGTGTTTTATGCTTTAAAAATACAAAAACAAGAAAATAAAAAATGCTCTGTTTTTTTATTTTAAGATTTTCTTTGTTTTGGATTGAAAATACTCAAAATAATTTTTTTTCATTTTTCATTTCACGTGTAAACGTATTTTCTGTTTTCTAAAACAAATCTTGAAATTATAAGTGATCAAATGCGTTTGAGCTGTGAGATAAAAAAAGAACCATTAAAATCAAATAGAGAGAGCCAACAGTACCCTAAGGATGTTTTTGGGTGAGAGGATAGGTGAATGAAAAGTAGAGGGTGGGAAGAAGAAATGAGAAAGGTAAAGAAAAGAGCAGGAAAAAATAAATCCTAGATACAAATGGATTAAAAATTTCATAAATAAAATGAACTTATCAGTACGCTCCATGTATTTTTCCTGATATTTGTCATCATTATATATTCTTTTATTCCATGGTTAGTAGCTAATAATTGGATTTTCTAAAGTTGTATGATTAATGCTAGCGTGAACAGTCTTTTTTTTTCCTTGTTCATTTTGCCTTCAAAATTTAGAAAGAATTTTTAACTTTCCTACAAAATTAGTAATAATGTCTCAAAATAGCTACTCTAGTACCTTGGTTGTTTAGGTCTCTGAGTTCAAATCCCCCTTAGTGGTGGTTGTGTATGATTTGTGGAGCTTGTTATGATTGTCGTGTGTTTTGACATTTTTTAAGCGGTTAATATTCGGTATGATTTGGTTGTTTATTTGTTTGATAATTAACTGGTTCTTTCCTTGTTGGATTGACTTTGTGATTACTTGCACTAGATCCTGTTTAGTGACATTAATAGTTTATGGCACTACCAAGTTGAGTTTAGTTGCACATTTTTGTTGGAGTAGATACTAATTGACAACAAGATGCACAAAGCCAAGTTGAGTTTGAGACGTTTAAACGTTCACATGGGTACCATAATATATAGACAATTGAATTTGCTAACATAGTACTGCGGCAGTAGATCATTGTCAAAAATGAGAATTGATGCATCCATGCTCAAGATAAGTTTGAAATCTCTTAGCATGTTTATTTGATATAGATGTGCCATAAGCCTTCATCTATTTGTTATCAGGAATTAACTAGAATGTAGTCTCGTCCAAATCTGAGACTCAATTTCAAAGTTAACTGTGTGTCAATCAGAGATTTATGGCTAGTTGTTCCCTATTTTGCAGCTTTGGATCATTTGATGTTGATGAAAAAAAGCAAACAATTTGCATTTTCAGAGAAAAAGTTGTGGGGTTTTTTAAGGTTTACGAGTGAGATTGCAGTGTTGGCCACTAGAAAGCTCTCTGGGGAACTGTTTCAGATTAGAAATATTATATTGCAGATTTCTGCTCCCAAATGATGTGTCAACTTCATGATGTCTATGAGGCAGATAAGGTAAGTTCATATATTTGTGGTTTAGAGTTTTGTCCTTCATTTTTATGTGTCTAACATTTAGTATTCCCATCTTCCAATTCTTCACAGGTAAAGGTCAGGGTCAAAGTGGTTTTTGGTGTACCTTGTGGAGTAGTGGCGTATGAAGCAAAGAGAGTTCCTATAAGGTGGGTCATATTAGATAAGTAATAAATATAGTATGCATCGTGTTTGTTAGATATAAACCATATAACAATATTGTTTTTGTTTTCCACCCTAATGTTTTGTTCTCGATTAAAATGCTCTATCTGTACCTTATGGCTTAGCACTTGGTATCCATCCATAATAACATTTTCGGTTAATTATGCTCGCATTGCTGAATAGACGACTGAGAAAAGAGGTAAAACCTTGCATGGACCAACTGGAATGCAATGTTGTGGTGATGAAACGATCCGTTCCAAAAGTGCTCCACTTGAATTTGGTTGGATCACCTAAGACAGAGTCTGAAGTGGCCTACCAAAGGCCATTTGCGTCAGTAGGATCCATAGAACAACTGAAAAACAAGTATGATTTGTGGAATGTGACACGGGTGCCAAATGTGACTCCAGCAAGCAGTCCAGAGCATACATCATTTACTACCACTGATGTAGGGGCATTATCACTATCATGTTTATATCTGGTTGCCTGTCTATTTTTTCTTTTTGATTTTAATTGGATACAAAGAAAGAGGGTTTTCTTTTCAATGATGGAAACCCTAACCTTGATGAGTCTGACTCTGATAGAGAGGGTGAAGAATTGTATACGACTTCGACAAGTTCATGTCCCCAGTCCTGGGCGACAGATTCTTAGCTCTGTTGATGATTTTTCAAAGCATTTAGTAGCAGGTTCACTGAAACCCAATTCCAAAGCTCTGATTTCTATGTTTGATGCCTTGGTGAGCAAAATTCTTAGAAGTTGATCAAAAACTTGAAATTGAAAAGCTGAACTATAGGCTCAGTTTCAACTCAAACAAAAATGTGAGGGATGTGATATCGTTATCAAGGAATACACCTCCTGAACCGCCTCCATTGTGCTTGATATGTCTACACAAAGCACCTGTAGTTCGAAAGCATCCCAAGTGGTTCACTTATGCTGAACTTGAACATGCAACAGGGGGATTTTCTCAATTTTTTTTTTCTTGTTAAAGATTGTCATCTGTCATATTATTGTCTTGTCCACTTATTGTTTAGGTAAACAATGTGCTGCTATTCCACTCTAAGAAACACATTCTTTGTTAGCTTATTACAGAACTTATAAGGTGCAACTTCCTGTTAAAACGTGATGAGAAGCCATGTACTCTCTGTTAAGTAATAGAGAGTGGTCTCTGTGCATTATTAGTTCTTAATATTCTTATCAATCAATTTACATGCACTTTTGGATCGCAGAACATAATCGAGCTCCACTAGAATGGTTTGCATGACAAAAAATTGCAGTTGGAGTTGCTCGAGGGTTGGGATACATTCATGAAGAGTGTAGAATGGGTTGTATTGTCCATCCTGATATGCACCCAAACAATTTCCTCATTACTGATGATTTTGAACCATTGGTATATTTCTCTCTAAAATATTTTGGTGTTTTCTCAATTTGACTAGTTACCAGAAATTATTACTATCCTACAAATCACCTTTTGGTACTTGCGTTTTAAGATGTGATACACTAAATTTAAAGAGTCAAAAAGATAATACATATTTTTATTGGGAAAGACCATTAAATAGTGGATCGTTAACAAATTGTGTGATGACAACCAATAAGTTTAACCTTTTACGTAATGATAATGAGTAAAGATACATATATAACAAGAAGTGCACTTAGTTTAATGAATATCTACACTATTTTATTTTCTTAATTAATTTTATTTTATTTATCTATTTATTTATTTTAAATTAGTCACTTTTATATCCTAAAACAAGTTAATAATATGTGGCCCCATGAGAAGCCAACCCCCTATTGTATGGCATTTTAGAGTAGATGCATATCGCGTTCCTTTTTTTTGTTTCATGTACTGACACGATCCACATTCTGGATAAGATGTTTGACATTTAATTCGTTGTTTCATTCAATTCTCTAGAAATATAGAGAGGCACTTGACTTGAAGGACAGATGTTCTCAATGATTTGGTTAAAAATAAACTCCTGCAGAGGGGTTCGATTCTCAAGTTTCTTATTATCTAACTTTTGGTCATTGTTTGGAACAAATGCATTGCGGGGTCATATGTCTTAAAAGATACTTTAATTGATATGCTCTACTAATCCATAGTTGGGTTAACATATCCAACAGATATTTGAGATTTTCTAGCAATTAAAAGATGATAATGTAATCCCAAATTATAGATCATTTAACCTCAATTATTTTCCGTGATCTCTCTCACGTGTAGGAGAATATTGATCTACAATATAAATAAATAAATAAAAATCATATTTAATAGTTCTTTGTGTGTTTTTGTATGTGTGCATTATCCATATGTGAAATGGCTTTGGAGAACCAAAATTGAAATATCTATGATATGGACTAAGGATTGCAGGTCCCAAGTTATGCATGCAATTTGGCGAATGGATTGCTTGACAATTGTAAAATACTTATGGTATATCATTCTTGATCAATTCAATCTTCAACAAAGTTCTAGTTCCAAACGCTCTATGGGGAATATCATTCTTGATATCCAACATATTTTGTCCACCTACATTTAGTGTTTTTAAAATGTGTGTGAAAGATCAAAGCACGTGTTCCTAGTTTATTTGTGTGTATTATGGCATGTGAGATCTAACTACAAATCTTCCTTTCTTATAGGGGTGATACCGGTCCTGTTTGGTCCAATTTTGGGCTATTTTTAGGACCGAACCAGATTTTCGGTATGAAAATTTTCAAAACCGGAACCGATTGATATAATTTGGTTTCGGTTCAACCGGTATCGGTTCGGTTTGAATCCGGTTTCGGTTTGAATCCAGTTTTCATTCTAGGCTAATTGAAAGGCAACCAAGCCTCTTATTAAATAAGTTGGACATCAAAATAGCCTCCCGCCTCTATTTTCTTCATAAGAAGTCCAAATTTTTAGCTAAAACAAGCTCCATGTATCCATAAAATAAAGTCCTTCCAGCATATTGCGGGGCTTTGATAGGAAAAAGAATCGAGTTGAAGCAAAATAAATTATAAATAACTCATTGATACGCCTTAACCGCTTTTTCAACTACGTCATCTAGATCTTCTGCAGTAATTAGTGTCATCCCACTTTATTGAAACCATATTTTAGGTGAAAACATTAGGTGTCATCTTATGCTAGTAACTCTGGAGACATTGAACACTATACGGAAAAACTTGAATGGAGATCTAGTTTCAAATTTACCCTCAGAATTCTCTTCCCTTGATCAACATTGGTTCCTTCAAGATGGACAACTACCGGTACTCAGAAAAGTTATTACTTGAGCCACAACTGGCATATATTTAGGAAAACTTGAGCCAGTGCAGTTCGAGTCCCGGCCAGTGCAATATTACAATTTTCTACATATTTTTATTATAACCGGTCCGGTTCGGTTCGTTTCGGTTTTAAAATCCTAAAAACAGAAAATCAAACCGGTTTCAAAAAATTAAAATTTTTAAAACCAAAATCAGACCAAATTTTAAAAAATCGGTCTAAAAAATCCGGTTCGGTTCGGTTTTTTCGATCGATTTGGTTTTTCGATTTTTTATAACACCCCTACTTTCTTACAATTATTTTTAAGTTTATTATCATTGTTTCTAATATCGTAGGTTGGAGATTTTGGGCTAGCAAAGAGG
>QLOD02000013.1:29184592-29205853 GCA_003260245.2 Sideroxylon spinosum | reverse complement strand
TGTGTTCCAATCCTTGATCTTCTTAATACCAAGTCCTCCCTCATTCTTTGGTTTGGATACTTCTTCCCAAGAGACTTTTGCCCCATGCTTTTTTAATGAGACACCATTCCAAAGGAAGGCCGAAAGTCTTTATTACGAATTTTACAAGGCCCCATTTGCTAGCGCTGTTTTTTTTCGGTTTATTCTTTCTAGTTTTTATTTTATGTTGTCATTTTTTTTTCCTGAAATAAAACCTAGAATTTCGTGTGGAAATGAAATTTTAATTACAATTATTAATTTTTTACTAATTTTATTAGTTTTTTAAGAATTAATTGAATTTAATAAAATATATTTCATAATAATTTATTTAATTTAATTCACTAGAGTAAATAAATTAAATTAGTTAATTAAATTAAAATTATTTATTAAAATTTATTTAATTCAATAAATATAAAACATATTAAATTATCATTTAATTATATTATTCATTAAAAATAAATGAATAAATATAACTATTACATTATTTAATTTAGTAAATATAAAATGTATTAGTTATAATTTAATTATATTATTTATTGAAAACAATTGAATAAAATATATCTAATGATAATTTAACTATGATAATTAATAAAAATAATTGAATAAAATATATTACATGTTAATTTACATAATTAATTTAATTTAATTATATTATCTATTAAAAATAATTTTAATTTAATAATATTTTAGAATAAAATAATTAATTTTAATTTGATGCAACAAAAATAGACAAAGTGTTAAAATTTACAATATGTTTGTAACATAAAAAAAAATCATAGTGAAATTATTTTTTTTGTTTACGTTTTTTTGTTTAAGTTTTTATTTTCTTAGATAAAAAAATATAAACAGATTTAACAAATATATTTCTCTTGACAATCTGCAAAATTTTTGAAAAGATAAAATAAAAAATAGAAAATGATAATGTTACCAAACCGGAGGAAGTGTGTTAGTGTTCAGTTTTATTTTAGAGATTGGCAATGATTTTAATCAAGTTTGTTTGCATAGGTGTGTCTAAAATATCTTTGTACATGAGCTTGGTAGTTGATATTGAAAAGTTATAGCATTGCATTTAAAATGGCCTTCATTAGCAAATGGTTGGATTGTTGCGTAGAAGCTACTGAAAAAAACAAAAAAAGCTAAATAAATAAACTAGCTTTTTATTGGCTAGCTCATTGGCACATTTGTTGGGAATTATAAATTGAGTGGAAAAGATCTAAGGTGCTCATTGGATAGGTTGTTGGCATTGCTGGAATACTCTCTGGGAAAAACAAAACCAATGCAAGGGGTCTAAACAACTCATTGGATTGCTTGTTGGCGCTGTAGGGTATTTTGCTGGAAAAAATAGAAAATATTTAAGGCAATTAATTGCTCCCTAAGAGGCTCACTAGGATGCTTATTCCAACGAGTGTCTGGAGATTTTTAGAATTTTTTTTAAACATTTCCAAAGTTGCTTATTATATAAAGAAGTTTCCTTCTAGGGTGTTTATACAGAAAATGAATTATTTGTGATTCTCCAAGTGCTTAAAAAGTTCTATTCATCACTTAGCCAAATTACTTCATATTCAATTATTCATTGATCTTCAAGGATTTGAAGATCGGTCTTTTGCTAAGGGGGGCTCATCATGGATTCAAGCAGAGCTTTAATTCAAGGTATCAAGAATTAGATTGGTAATTTGTGGTTGTAATCTTTGTAACCCAATTATTTTAGCAAAATAAGGATGCATTGTCCATCATCTAGGACTTGCACTTTTTCCCTTTTGTTAATAAGGGTTTCCATGTGAAAATTCTTATGTCTTGTTATTTTTTGCTTGTGATTGCTTGATTGATTGTTTGATACAAAGCTTTAGCTATTTTCAATTCATATCAAAGCAGTGTTTGCCTACTTTAGTTTTATATTCCCAGAGGCATGATCTTGAAAAGGTAGTATCTATGGATCCACCATGTAAAGAATACTCAAGCACCTACCCTCCTTGGTTTGATAGTTTTAATTAATTGTATTGGAAGGCTCGTACGACCACGCACTTGATGTCTATGAATTGTAAAGGATGGTTTTCGGTTAAAAAAAGGGTGGGGTTCTCCTACTCACAAAGTTGATGATGACTTGGAAGATAAAACTACTAACCTTTGGACTAAGGAAGAAGCTGAGAGTGGTGAATATAACTTCAAGGCCATCAACACAATCTTTATAGCTATATGTGTCGATGAGATTAGGAGGGTTTCTAGTAGCAAAAGTGCAAAATAGGCTTAGATGAATCTCCAACTTATTCATGAATGAAATCCAACTCTAAAGAGATCCAAGCTACAATGACTCACTTCTGAGTTTGAAGAGCTGAAGATGGATGAATCAAAAACCTTCGATCACTTCTACGGATGGTTAATTGATATTTTTAACACTTGTTTTAACCTTGGTGAGCCTATTCCTAACTCTAAAATCATAAGAAAAATTCTTCGATATTTACCTTCATCTTATAAATCTAAAGTCACGACTATAGAAGAGCTAAGAGATATAGATTGGATGAGACTAAAAGATTTGGTTAGCTCTCTTCAAACTTTTCAAGCCAAAATCATCAATCCTATGAAATTAAAAAAAAGGTGGCTCCCAAGGTTATAAAAGAAGATGTTGAGAGTTTGGTAGCCAATGACAGGTTAGATATGGAAGATGAAGAATTTTTTTTTTCTTTTTTTGCTAAAAAGATGAAATCTCTCATTCAGAAACTACAAGCTGGAAAGACCAAATTTTGAAAAGAAATAGATAATTTCTTAGTTCCAACAAGGATGGTAAAAATAAGCAGAGTGGGTTAAAGAACAAAGGTGTTCAATATTTTATGTGCCGTGGTTATGGTCACATCTCTCAGGATTATGGAAATTGAAAGAACCAAAGTACAAATGAGAGCTTTAGTATTAATTGGGATGATATCGATAAAGAGTCAACAAAATCTAAATCTGATGATAATGAGTCCAGCAACTTCAATGCTGAACTACTTTGAATGGGAAGAATTTATCGAGGATTACTTGTGAGTTTAGCAATTCTTTCTCATCCTTTGATAATGATGAAATTGATATTGATGATGTTAACTTGCAAGAGGCTAATGATAAGTTGTTTGATGCTAACCAATTTATTGAAACAAAACTCAAAGTCAAAAGTTGCAGTTAGGACTTTGAAAAAAAAAAAAAGGAGACTTTCGAAAATAAGTGTGAAAGTCTTACCACTCAACACACTGAGGTAAAAGGGTCTTTACTCAAGGTTGAATTTGAGTTCAGGACCTTGAAGGATATTACTGATGATGCTCTTCGGGAGAAGTAGACTACAAAAGATAAGGAGTGCAATGAAGTAAGGAGGAAGCTATAAAAACTCTAAGATAAGCTTGTTATTCTCTCTAATAAATTTCATGAAATATTGGGGTCATAGCGAAGAACTATGGATAAGTGAGGCATTGGATTTAAGGGAGGTAGTTGTGATTCGAAAAACCCAACCACACAAGCAATCAATGCTCCAAAGGCTTTTTGTAAAAACTTCCATTCAATTGCTTATTTATTTTATAATTAATCTTTTTATATTTAGATAAATTTCAATAAATACTTCCAAATAAAAGTAGATATTTTGATATCTTTATAATGTTTTCAAAATGTTTTTCGTTTTTTTTTCCGTTTTGTTTTTTTTTTTTTCCATTCTAGCTGTAACATTCTATCAAAGTGAAATTTTAATCCTTCCATCCATCCACCCGAAATTTATAGTTTAAAAACAATTCTATTATATTTTTTTCTTTAATTTTATATTCAAAACATACTATAATTATTAGTACTATATATGCATACGTGTAGGTTTCAATTGAATAATTAAATTAATTTCATCGTGAGCTTTGGTTTTATCATTTTTTTCATTGTTGAAAGTGTCTATCAATTTAAGTAGCTTCCGTGTAATAGAGTACATTAATTACATCTTTTTTCTCATTCCAAAAATAGAGCTATGGCTATACAACATTTCAAATTTTTTTATTTTCAGTTTCATCACAAGCCACGAAATATTTATCAAGTGCAGTGAATTAACATATACATGAATAAAGAGTTAATAAATATTTAAGTAAGTATCAAAACTTGTTGAAGGATTAAGCCACCAAAACCCATCACCCCGCGCACGAGCGCAAGAGAGAGAACAAAGATTCATACATTTCAATAGGTAAGATACATGTTTGGCAAGCACAAAGATTCATACATTTCAATAGGAAAGATATATATTTGGCTTACTATTACATATGATTTCCGTAATGCTCCAGAAAAACACCATGGGTGGATTGCCAATTAAGATGGGGCAAGGGCAGAAGGAAGAAAGTTGTAAAAAATTGTCTTGCTCTTATCTTACAAAAAACACGGTAACTTATTTGGAACATACAACCAATACATAAGCTTAAGGAGACAAAAACAAATCTGAGTTTGAAAAGAAGTGCAGTACTAAGACTCTATAATTAATGCATATGATGGCTAACCAAGCTTAAAAAGTGTGAAATTATTTGGCCAAAGGGTAAAACAAATAGCTCCACAACTGACAAAAATTAACCATGACGTTGGTAAGGTAAGAAGATGATTTTTTTTTTTTTGATAGGCCAGAAACTATTAGTACGCTTTAGATCTTTTTCATTTCCTCGAAAACAAAATGATATATTGAAAAGAAAATAAATTTAAAGGAGATCTAAATACAAGACACATCCCAATGGCCTTTAAGTGTAAAAGAAATTTTCTTTTTTTTTTTTGATAGGCCAGAAACTAAAAGTACGCTTTAGATCTTTTTCATTTCCTTGACAACAAAATGGTATATTGAGAAGAAAAAAAATTTAAAGGAGATCTAAATACAAGACACATCCCAATGGCCTTTAAGTGTAAATATGAACTTTCAATTATATTCTACAAATTAGAATATATCAAGAAATTTTTGGGACAGTTCTATGAAGGTAATTTGAATATATACTTTTTGTTGTTAATGTTTCTTTCTACCTCTACATGATAAAATTATTATAGATGCATAATCACCAAGTTCACAAACTTTTGTATACAATTGCATTGAAGGGGAATTTCCTGCAGTGCATCAAGCAAATACTGTTTTGTACTCTTTCTATATTCCCCAAAGATTTTTTGTGATTTCATAATTTATGCCTACCATTTAGTAATTTTATCTTTGGATTATATTGCATCATTTAACAAGAATGTCATTTAACAACATTGACATTTTCTACTAGAATGTCAATCCAGAACTTATTTGGAAGTTCACTTTCCACTTATAAAATGAATTTACCCAACAATCATAAATTTGAAACTAGCATATAGCCAAAATAATACGGAACCTCAGCAACTTTTTGATAGAGAATAAACAAATAGACTATCTTACTTGTTCAAGAGTATGCTGAGCAAGATCAGGTGTCGATATCGTCACTCCAGCAGCAAAAGAACCAAGTTCAAGGCTTAAACCCAACTTATCACTACACTAAAATGACAGAGAAATCCATCTTACACAAAAATGTGTATTCATGAACAAGGGTTTGTGTATATGAGAAATGATTGGCCAACAGGTACATAATTGGTTCACAAAGGTATCGTCCACCCTAGATAGAATGAGTATTTTTTCTTTGTAAATACTCCCGAAAGCCAAAACAGAAGGCAAAATGAACGAACTTCATTATTGAGGCTAGAAAATGAAATGGGAAATGAGTCATTTACCCAGGCAACTAATAAGCAGAAGACCATTGATGATAGTTCATAAAGTTCATTGGTCTGCACATAATAATATTTCAATTAAAGCATAGAAATTGCATTCAAGCGTAAATCTATCAACTGACCACAAGAAAATTACCTGTGATGATAAATTAGTCATCAGCTTGAGAAACCAACGAATTGACAAAATGGCCAAAAGATGTAACTAAAACCACCAACCTGGATAGATTAAAATAAAATGAATAGGAACTCAGGATAGGCAGGAGGCAAGTTATTGCAAGCTAAAGCAGTAAGTATGTACATCGAAGACATCAGCTATACTATAATTTTTTGACACTAGAATGATAACTTGTATCCTGTTAGGCATTACTAGAAATAGTATATTTGTCAGCTTAGCAAAGAGTTAATTTTCCTGATTACATTTTATTTCTTTCATTCCACTACTAAACAAGGACTTCTAATTTTGGTAAATTAGATTGTCAGTAATTGTGAGTGTTTGTTGCAATATAAAACTTCAATTACAAGAGCTAAGGACCCTAAAAGCAGATTCCAATTGTATAAAATGACTTGGACAAAAGTAGGTATGAAATTAAAGGCTTACCACATTATTTTTAAAACAGGCAGCTAATACATACTAAATATGGAAATTTCAAGAAGTATTGACAGTACAACACCTACCAAGATGAGAAAATAGTTAATTCCATGATTATCTAATCAAAGGAGAAGATAAGTAAAGAATGCAAAAAATAAGACATGGCAATGGAAACTGAAATATTGAAAATGCATCAAATTAATTAATACTAGCAAGGCTGAAGATGAATAAACTAAATAAATGCTTCATGAGCCATTGCCCCTACCAACTTAGCTAATGGTGTAAGTTATTAGTATACTGATTTAGATAAAAGTTTTCAGTTTCCATCGCATAAAATGAAGATAATATGTTAGGTCAAAGGAAAAGCATCGAAGGATGTCACCTATTGACTTTGCATTTCACATAAAAATCAACGAATAAATAATGAAGACTTACCGGAAGATACTTACAACTGATATTGATCACATAGCAAGAATGCAATGATAAATACCCTTTCAGAAGCTTCACCACCACATAACTACATAAAGCATGCAGCTACTGTATATTAGGTCATGGCTAAAACTAATTCGAGTAAAAACTTGTATGATTTTTATGCAAAAAGAAAAAAAAAATTATTACACAGAGCGAGGCTGTTATTCCACATAAGCACATAAATAACAATATCTGAGGCAACCCTCCTAAAATAGCAATTGCTCAAACACAAAGCTGCATTTGTAAAATGAAAAATCAATCACAGCTTATGACATTGATCAACAACCCAAAATTCTAAAAGATTAAAACAAGCCAACCTTTGTTACAGAGAATTCTAGGCCCGACGCAAAAAGAAGAAAAATGAGAAACTGAGCTACTGTTTTGACTTGCATTCATATCAACAAGACAATGTAAGCCCAGCGTTAAGACATATAAGGCAATAGCATTTAAAAGCACAGACACTCTAAAATAGGTACTGCATTGAACATTTAATGTAATGAACACATAGTGTTTCTAATTATTTTACTTTACTTTCTTTCAGTCAAACGTTGAAGGACACATAAGGGACATGGTGAGGGTTAAGATAGAATATTTAAAACTTTTCTAGGGGTCAAAATGTAATATTTAAAACTTGTTCAGGGATCATTTTGTAATTTTACTATTTATTCGAGGCAAGAATGTGAAAAGTACAAAATTCATTTTAAAAAAAAATGATACCTTTCAATCAATAGCGGACAAATAACTTGCAAGTGTCCCACACGTTAAGGTATAATAGATGTCTATTTTGTAAAAGAAAGGATGCACATCCACACATTATTTTTTATGCTTATTGCTTTCTTAGTGTTATAAATTATTGCTATATTGAAATATATTTTTAACAAAATATAAAAATTTATTTTTTTTACCAATCATATGTTAATGATGTCCGTATCTTTATTTATTTAAAATTTCCATTTCCCGTGTTTGTATCCATACCATCTCTCCATATCCGTGCTTCTTAGTGATGGCAATATATGAGTAGAAAATTGCTTAAAAATTGAAGCGTGACCAGTGACAATATATTACTATACCTACTAAGAACAACTATAAACAGATTTTCCAATCCTCTTCCCCAGATTTGGAAGACTGCAATAAGAGGAAGTTATTTATGCAATGCTAATAACATCGATATTGCGCATAATATACAGTTGGGGTTAACAACATAACATCACAGAACTACAAGTTTATACTCCAAAATTGGATTGATCCCATAGTTTCACATGCCCATTTCGCCCAAATTCATATCACGCAATGTTTACAACTTATATAAGAATCATTTTGTGGCATGAGATGTACTCTAAAAAATCCACATGAAAAAATGGAAATTCTCTATGAAGCTTATGGTTATAAAATTGAACCAATCATGCTAGCTATTGGGCATAATACATATAAAAGTAACATACTTGCACCTTTTCGCTAACAAAACTAAAGCTCCTAGTATCCTATTAGCAAATATCCAGTAATAACCTGCAAAAATTTAAAGACAAATAAAAAAACTCCAAGATTAAAGCAGTGATCAGAAAATACCAAGTAAAATCTAAATAATATTATCATTCACACAGACCCCAGCCCAGAAAAGTAGAAACAAGGAAAATGAAAGGGGAGGGGGAATCAAGAAGAATTATTCACTCTACAAATATCAACTGGCTGTCTAGTACAAGCAAATGCAATACCACCACATGTTGCAGAGATAATAACAAGAAGATCCAATGTCGACCTACCAGATAATTTTTTTGAACATTGAGTATCAGCTACAAGCCATTTGAACACCTTTATTTATTTTGAAGGGGGACGTGAGTGTGAAAGAGAGAAGGAGAAAAGAGTGTGAGCTTAACCTTAAGTCTAGTTGCAACACAAGATACTTTGACATGAGTTTTGATATGATAAAGACATTATCCTGCAAACAAATTTCAAAATGGCCTTTTCAGAGAAAATGAAAATTTTGACAAAGCTTCCCTAAACTGGGTGTTGTCCTTTATATGATGGCATAGATTATATCTCTACATTCTACAAGCTTACTAAACAAATTGTCAACAAAATTACTACGGAATCATCACGTAATTTTGATCAAGTTGAAGTCTATAGTAACTATACATTATTCTAGCATTAACATTTTTTAAATAAAAAATATAGTAATAATTATAAATTATTGTAGTATTAAAATTTTTAAATAAAAAAGATATTTTAATTTTAAATGTTTACCATGAGACCGTGAAAACCGACAACCTATCTGTCAAACACACATAATTATATATGTCTACCCTTGCAAAAAGAAAAACAAATTTAACATAACAGACACTGTAGAATGGACTGATGGAAAAAAAATATATATATATATATAATATAATAAAGAATAGAGTGTGACAATGGGGACAAACGATACATACTTCTGATCTAGGAATGTAACATGGTTATGATGATCAATACCTTTTTTTTATAAGGGTCACATAATAGCTACTTTGAAATTCAATGACACGTTTCAATGCGAATAAATTATAGTTGGCCTTTAAAGGCTAAAAACTGTTGTAATACTAATAAATGAAAAGTAAAGTGCACGAAGATGTCAATTGATTAGTTCATTTTGTGATAAATTTTCACAAAAGAAGAAAAGTAATTTTCTACGTCCTAGAGATTATACAACTGAATTTGTAGATCTAAATAATTGTAAGAGAGTAAAACACTCCTTTATTGCATGTTTCGTGTATTCGCAAATAAGATAGTACTTTAATATTTGTAAAATAAAAAACAATTTTTCTTGTAGCACTTTTTATTTTACTAAATAGTTATAAAAAAAATATAAACTACATTGATTTCTCCTAGATATATGACCAAATATAGGTAGTCCTCATACAATATGAATATTGATACATGTAGACCTCACATAATTTGAAAATTATAGTAACACTTTTTATTTTATAAATATTATTGCCACTAAACTACAATTATTAGTATTTGATTTCATATTTAAGAAAAATAGTGATATATATTAAAAATGTACATAATATAACTTATTGACCTTTCTTATCAGGGAACTAGCATTGGAGTCTCTAAACTTGAATTTGTATATAAAATTAAAAAATCATAAAGAATATTTTGACCCAAAAAACAACTATATCAGGGTGAGTTTCTAAAATTCAGACTCATGAGGAAAAATATTTAAATATAAAAACTCAAATCAGAATATCTACTTATAAAATAATAAAAAATCCATCACTGTTCTTTTTCTTTTTCTTTTTTTTAAGTAAACTTTTACTTTTAAAATTTGATTTATTATTAATAATATAATTTATTAATTAATTAAGAGAGAATATTAATTTTTATTTATATTTTAATTTTTAATAAATTAAAATCAAATTTTTTATTCTTTAAAATAATATATAAACAAAGAATAAAAAAAGAAGAGCAAACTAATATTTTAATGCTTTAAGTAATATAACTTTTTTACTGTTATTAAAATATATAAAATACTAAATGGCTTCAATAACTCATTAAGATCTACAATTTTAAAAACACAAGACAATAGAAATATTTTTAATTCATTTTTAAACATATTATATGTTTACAAAAGAGTAAATAATGTTTATTAGGTAAATATTCTAATGATATCCCTACTTCAACTGAGTATTGGAGTAAAGCGTCAATAACTTTTGTAAAATAAAGTATGGCACTGTGATATTAAAATGACTTTGGATCTACCTATATTTAAAGCAAATGTTCATGAGATGTCCCTATAATTTAGCTTAAATATTTATTTCCTAAACTATTGAAACAAAATGCAAACAACAATAATTATGAATATTTATATCAAAACATAATAAAATATAGCAAAACCTATTAAAATAATATTTTAATTAACTTCTTATTATATTTCATGAATTTTAGATATACTTCAATTTACACATTATATATTTTAGATCTACTTCAATTTACACTTTTAAATATAAATATATTTGTAAAGCTTTCAAATTATTTTTAAAATGTTTTTATGAAATATTTTTGTTTACAATTCCTGACCAACCGAAACACTACATCAAAACAAAATTTTCATTCATGATTTGAGAGTTGATCTTGACTCTTGAGTCGGTAGTGAAATTGCACTACAACTAATTGGAAATACAAGAGAATAATCCCTCTAGCATGTAGGAATTAATAAGCCAGCATACATATAACTAGATATTTGACACTAAGCAAGTCTTGGAGAAGCACTTACCCAATACATCCTTTAACCACAAAGTCCTTGTATTCCATTTAAAGTCTACCCTTGCCAGATTCGTTGCCTCTGGGAACTGCACTTTCACAACCATCTTTCTATCTTTTAACTCAAAATGAATAGTCAACCATCAAAATACAGCTACAAAATAACAAAAGCAATACATATGAAGTAGTAATATTACTGTAGGTGCAATACATAGACGATGTGGCCACTTGAATGTTTAATCCTATTACTCAAATCTTCTTATCATTTAACAGAAATATATATTGGTTCATGCATAAAAATGATGTTCTTGGACTAGAAGGTTGTTCCACTGTGACCAAGAAGTCATGGGTTCGATTAGCCTTTCTGCTAGGAAAGAGAATGTTGCTTACATATAAATTTTCCCAAACCCTATGCACAAGGTTGTATGTCTCCCTTTTTTTTTTTTGATGAATTGGTTCATGCATGATCTGTGATGCAAAACATGCTCAAGATGTAACAGTTTGAACAGTTGAACAATCCAACTGCAGATTTAGGCTTAAATCTTAAAACAGGTTGACCGATTCTGGAAATATAATGCTATAATTAATTGGATGTTGGGTTCGTAAGGATAATTAAAAGAAAACAAAATTTAGTAGTCATAACCAATTTATTAAGGATATTCAAACAAGATAGATAGATTGTTTTTGGCCAATCTCCTTTTTTCTCCATTTTCCTCATCTAAAACAGAAAGAGAGAGAGAGAGAGAATCTTTAACTTCTTCCATGTCATTTTCTTCTCCTATTTTTACTTTTCCTTTCACAAACCCAAGATACAACATAAATTTTATTTCATAATCAATAGAAATACGATACTCAAATTACTTACAGCTGAGAGAGCCCACTGGAACACCGATCTGGTTTCCTCCTTTGGCTGTTTGAAAGGCAACTCCTTCAACGGCACAATGCCCCTAGTGTTATTTTAATCAATATTACAATCCAAGAAAACTATTAGGGTATGGTTTCCCATGAAATAAAACATAATATAAAGCCTAGTTGAACTTATATAATATATGGGAGAGGGGGAAGAGAGAGAGATCACATGATAAGAATTATATTGAAGGAAGCATCAACAAAGATATGAAAGGAAAAAAAAAAAAAAAAAAAAAAACTTGGTCCCTAAGGGAAATCTTGGCTGATTGATAAATCTAATGACAAAAAAAATAGAGAAGCACATGGTGATGTGAATTGAATTTCGACCTGTTAGTTCTAATTGCTCTTTTCAAGGCACCCAAATAATTCTCCTATCAACATAATTATGGGTTAACCTACAACTACTATTTCTTCAAATTTATCTGCCCGAAATTATAATAAGGGTAATGGAACCAACTCCCCATGTCTACGCCTATATGAACTTTAATTGCTTACACCTCTTATTCATCCTGAGCAAGAGCAACGGAGATGGAGACGTAGACATGGGGAGTTGGTTCAGGAGTGACGATGAGGAAAGGAGTGACACTATGGCACTTCTCCACTGGGCTTTTGAAAAATACGGCTTCTTCTAGTTAATGAGAATAAAATTCTATAATCTTGATTGAGCAAAGCCTTTAGTCTAAACTTCAGTGTAATGTCAATTGTCGTAATTTATCTATGCAATTGAGAACCATGCAATTGACATAAAGTTGCTGAAGAAGGTTAAGAAATTGGTGAATCAGCATTATGAGAAGAACATGAAGGAAAGCTTCCATAAGTCAGAAGTAGCAAGGGCTTGGACAAAAAAAGCGTTACCTCTAATGTAATCTCCCCAGTTTACTCATCGGCTACGCGGTTCATTGAGAACTGCAATAAACCAGTGCGGGTTCCGGGTTTCCAAAAAAAAAAAAAGGCACATATTTGATTTGCCATCATCCAAAATCGAACATCAATGAGTTAACAAACTTCTCAGATTACCTTTGCTGAGTTCTCAAATTAATGGTCTCAGTTGTAGAATCTTCCTCCAAGTCCAAGAACACTCCCATGGAACTTTAGCAATCCAAAACGGGCTTCTTCCTAATAAATTCCCATGAACCAATTTTGCCCACAGAGAGGTTGAAGTAGGATCACATAACATCCAAATATATTTGGACATCGTAGCACGACTCCAATCTCTAATTTTCTTGATGCCTAAGCCTCCTTTACAGTTAGGTTTAGTAACGTCTTCCCCAGCAACTTTAGCTCCTGTGAATTGGGCTTGCACGCATTTCAAAAGCTCTACACTTCCTTCATCCATTGGGCGACTCTCCTTTGTAGCTATTGTCTATTCCTTATGGCAAGAAAGAAACTCAAGGCGTCATCGTGCTTCTCCTTGAGCATTGATGAACTATTGAACCACGGGTATGCCCCTGTGTAATTGTACTTTTCCTTCATTATGTTAATTTATTTACCTTTCAAAAAAAAAAAAAGAGGAGAATCCTAAAATGAGAGTCTCTCTCTCTAACGTCTTCTCTCTCTCTAGGGTTTTTTTAGGGTTTAGGGGGTGGCTAGGGTTTCCTAGATAGTTTCCACTATTCTATACAGATTTCATTTGGATTTTACCTAAAAATGGCAGCTATGGAAGGCACTAAGAATAATCTAGGTTTCCTCTTTGGGCAATGATGGAGACCCTTCTTTTGATTCCAACAAAGCAAGAAACGGGATTCCCTCTTTGAGAACCTGCTGCCAAGCTGAAACAACTAGGGTTTCCTCGGGTGAAGAAGAAAAAGCTCCTTGTGGCTCTCAAAAAGCAAAAGCTGAAGTTTCCTCTTTAGGATAGACAACTCTTGAACCAAATAAAGCCATTGCTGATGTTTCCTCTCTCGAAAAAGGGGCTGAAACTGATGAAAATTTGAACGTTTCGGGTAAAAGGGCAAACCAACTTTCCAAGGACTCAAACCTTGGATATACTAGGGTTTCAAGTGCTGTATTAGCATTAGACCCAAAGGAGACTAAGGAAACCTCTTCAACGGCTGAACTTGAACCTAAGAGAGGAGAAGGGACGAAAATCTCTCTAGAAGTTGCCATTGAAGCTGTGGTGAACACAAGGAATGGAGATTCAGCAAAGTTGAAGGAGAAGCTCCATGAGGCTCTAGCCATTATTCAAGAGCAAAAGCTGGTAGCAACACACCATGAAGGACAAGAAGAGCCTACAACCATTCTGATAGGAAACAAGGTAATCTCATTATCTTCAAACAAACTCAGATCCGGGAATGATTCTAGGTTTTTTGGAATCCAACGGAATAAAGAAGGAGCTGGCGTCTCGGCTTTCAATGGAGGTTCCATTTCTAAAGATAACCAAAGGCCTAACCATAAGGCAAAGGAGGTTGCTGCTAGAGGAAGACTCACGTCTTGCTTTGGTGAAATCAAAGGAAGTGGAAGAGACTTTGAAAATGAGAGTCTCTCTCTCTAACTTTTCTCTCTCTAGATTTCCTAGGGTTTGTGGCGGCTAGGGTTTCCTAGCTTGATTTCTTCACGTTTTTTACTGATTTTCTAGCGTTTTCCCTAAAATGGCTGAGAATGAAGCCTCTCTTAAACGTTCCAATCATCTTTCTCCTTTGGGTAATGATGGAGACACGTTTTTATCTAAGATGGCAGCAAAGGAAGATGCCAAGCAGGACCTAGATCAGATTTCCCTTTTGGGCAAAGGAAGAGTGTTTTTTTTTTTGGATACGGGGAGAAACCACCTGTACGCCCTTCAAGCTTTGTTAAGGATCCAAACTCCTCGTGAAACCAGCATACGCCCCTGCACAGCATCCCCTGGTCAATCGCAGAAACTCTTCCAATTTAATGGACAGCCTGGGGACAAAGTTTCCCCTTTTGACTCCATTAAAGCAAAAGATGGAGTTTCTTCTTTGGGTATTAAAGGAGAAACACTTTCTGAATCAAAGAAAGCCAAAGGAAGGATTTCCTCTTCCGGAAAAAGCTGTGATGATGGAAAAGCTGCTGAGAGCTTGGTATTTCGAGTAAAAGTCCTAATCAACTTTCCAAAGTTTCAAAATCTTGCTATTCTAGGGTTTACCCAAGGGTTTCTTCAACGAATGACCTAGGGGTTACAAGTAGAACCTCCTCAACAGCTGGTTCTTTGAGAGTTGTAGATTTGAACACTGATTTTGTGCTTAAAAGTGGGGCTAGCGCTGAAGATGCATCCATTAATGGAACCCTAGAAGGTTGTGGAAGATCCATTGAAGATTTTGTGAGCAAAGGAGATGAAGGTTTGGCAAAGCTTGATGTAAACCGAGAGTCCATTGAGGAACATGTTTTGGAGGTGGCTTCTTAGCAAGTGGAGGTTAACCCTAGTGATGAGGCTATCCTTGGCCTTGTTAAGAGCTTGATTTCTAATGGTGTTTCGTTGGATGTTTTGGCAAATCGATTGGAGGTTGCTAGGAAGAATGTTGTGGCTTCTCTTTCTGGTAAGTGTGATTCTCTTCCTTCAAACTCCATTTCCTCAAAGAATTCTTGGGTTGATTTGGTTGCTAATGAGCATGGGAATGATGCTTCTCACCATGGAGCTATTCAGGAGGAAGAGATTGAACGTGGTGAACATGAGAAGGGTTTGCATCTTCCATCTTCGAATGGGGCTGTTAAGTATGGCTCTAATTCAGAGGAAGCTTTTGGTAAAAATGTAAGGAATCATGGTGCTTGGGCTTCCGTTGTAAAATCTAAGAATGGTTCTGAGATGAAACTCACTCTCGTTAAGCATGGTCCTATGGAAGGGAGGATTAAAATTAAGTATTTTTTTTGGTAATCAAGAGAGATTTGGATTAAAAGGAAGAAATTTACATCATCTTAGGGGCATACCCCGTGTATAAAGTGTGGATACAGCTCTAACTATATGAATTTACAAAAGAGATAGGTTAATTACATTTGAATCCCCCAACTACTACACAAAGTATGGCTACCGATAATAGCTATTCTTCTTTATCGGATTGCAGCTCAATTCCTATCAACAATCCTCTCCTTTAAAAACTTAAAGTTGATAAACTTGACAAAAAGAATATGAAAACCTTGAATAAGCGGGAAAGCAGGAAGAAAAAGGAGGGGTCTGGTGCTTTCGGTGCATCTACTCCTTCCGGGTTTGGAATGCTTTGATGACCAAGTGTAATCAACCTGCTACTTCCACTTCTGGGGCAAACGTTAAAGCATGGGTTTGTACCAATTTTAAAGGAGCCTCACTTTTATCCATCATTGGACGTCTTATCTTCACTTCGACAGTTTATGCTATTTGGGCGGAGAGGAACTCTCGCATGCATGGAAATCCTCCAAAGAATGAGCTTACTTTGATTCAAATGATTGGTAATTTCGTGCGTATGAGATTACTGGATTGCTCGGGTTTTCCATGCAATCTAACCTTCATTTGATGCATGAATGGCAACTTCACCCATCCTTGATTAGTAGAATCTAAATTGAGCATAATGAATGTATCTTTGAATTAGAGGATTACTTATGATATATCGCCCAGGGGTATGCCCCTGTGTACATGTACATTACTTCTTATATATAAAATTTCTTTACCTTTCAAAAAAAAAAAAAATGATTTGTTTCACTAGTTTCATAGTTTGAACTTTTTGGTTCGCTTTGCTTAATGTAATCTTCCAGGGGTATGCCCCTGAGTGTTTGTACATTATTTTTCTTTTATTAATATAGTTTACTTTTACCTTTCAAAAAAAATTAAAAATAAAAATGCGAGATAACTCGTCTTCAAGGCTCTCATAGGATCCAACCGAGAGGAATTCTTCCTTTTCAATCCATTAGGGGCCATAAACAAGAATCAAGATCTAGGAACCAAGAAACAAGATCAAGAAATCAAGAATCAAGTACAAGAAAGCAAGAAAGGAGAATCAAGAACCATCAAAACCCTAAAAAACCCTAGAGAGAGAAAACGTTAGAGAGAGAGACACTCATTTTCTCCCAGTTTGATGAAGGCCTTTGCTTCTGTGCACTGGGATTTCCTATGGGATGCACTTAGGTTGCTTGGCTTCCCACCTTTTTTTTCCTTTTTTTTTTGGCAATCAAGTGTAATTTGGATTAAAGGAAAAATATGTACATCATCTTAGGGGCATACCCCTGTGTGACAAAAGTATTAAATACAAAAGTACTAACTACGAAATGGGATCTCCCAACTATTACATAGTCTAGCATTCACATCAGTGTTTTTAATGACAGGAATCTGGGATGCTTTGATTTGGACTTCATATATGATGTCTTTAGCAATGTTAGAGGTAGAAGAAGAAAGCCCTTTGAAGACCCTTGCATTTCTTTCTTGCCAAATGTGGTAGATGGTTGCAGCCCATGCTAGTTTGCAAATCATATTACCAAAGTTCTTAGCACTAAACTTGCCCATTGCCCAAGAGACTTCTTCTTTCCATGGTTGCATTTTTTGGTGATGTAGCACTTGAATGACTCCTCTAAGTTCAGCCGAGAGTGGACATTGGAAGAATAAGTGGTCTAATGTTTCCGGAGCACCTCCACATAGAACACATGTAGGGTCAATATTCATACCCCAAGCAAGCATTCTATCTTAGTGTTTAATCTACCTTTGATTGCAAGCCATGAAATAAAAGAATGCCTAGGAATGTGATTGGGGAACCAAACTAATTTGTGCCAAGTGACCTTGTGAGCTTTTTCTCGAATTGAGTTCCAAGTATCCACAGCTCTATAGGCTCCATGTTTGGAAGCAGTCCATATGAATTTATCCATGGCATGAGGATTTGGCATGGAAGTTAGCTATGCTTCCATGATAACTTCTCTAAGTTCCCATGTACTCGGGAAGGGCCATCTCCATTGCTTGTTGGTAATCACTCTTAAGACTTTTGCATCTTTGGGTAGACCAGCATCATAGGCAATTCGGGAGCCATATTTGGGAATTAGTGGGCCATTGGGGTGCCAATTAGAGAACCAAAGTGAGATGGAACCACCATTACCCACTATGTATTTAGAGATATTTCTAGCGTCTTCTCTAAGTTTCATCATCTTGTGCGAAGTCCAAGAACAATTGGAGAGTGGCTTGATTTCCCAAAAACACTTACCTTTGAGAAGGTTAGAGTGACACTATTGTACCCAAGGGAAAGGGCTTCTAGAACAGAGGGCCCATATGTGTCTTATCATGGAGGCTTTGTTCCATTCATCAATACTTCGAATTCCAAGTCCCCCTTCATTTTTTGGTTTGCAAATTTCAGACCAAGCAACCTTGCTTCCCCACTCCTTGAGTTTGGCTCCAGACCATAGGAAGTGCCTTAGAATCAATTCTATTTCATTACCCACTCTTTTGGGTATGATAAAGCGGATGCTCCAACAAATTTGGATGCTAAATAAGATTGATTTAATGAGAATCAATCTACCAGCATATGATAATTTTTTAGATGTCCAACCCTAAACCCTTTTCGTTATCTTCTCAATAAGTTCTTCGCAATCATCAAACTTAAGCTTTGTGGAGATGAGGGGAACACCCAAGTACTTGACAGGAAGTTCACATAATTGGAAGCCAAGCAAGGAGCAAAGATGTTGTTTACTTTGCTGATTCATTCTTGAGATGTAAATATTGCTTTTGTTCCCATTCGGTTGGAGGCCAGAATACTTGTGGAATTCAGGGAGAGCTTTATGAATCAATTGGAAGGAAGCTTCGTTTGGAGTACAAAGCAAGAAAAGGTCATCTGCAAAGCAAATGTGATGTATAGGTGGGCTTATGCATTTCGGATGATAAGTAAACTCACCTTCTTCCACCAATTTGTTGAAGAGTTTAGAAAAGAATTCCATGGCATTGAGAAAGAGGTAGGGGGATAGGGGATCACCTTGCTGAAGCCCCTTCCCACCTACCTTCATAGGATGGATTAAGGCAAGTGTTTCCACTCCAGATTCTCTGTCTCTGTTAATGGTAAATTACATGGTTATTTTGAAGGAAGGAAGGGCATTCGGCAAGGTGATCCTGTCTCCCCCTTTTTATTTGTGATCTGTATGGAGATCTTTCCTCAGATTTTGGATAAGAAAATTTAGGAGTCTACCACTTTCAACTTCCACTAGAAATGCCGCAAGTCCTGCCTTTCCCAACTTTGCTTTGCCGATGATTTGGTGATTTTTTGTAGAGTTGATCTGGATTCAATCAACATTGTGCAGAATGCTCTCCTGACATTCTCCTCCCTTTCAGGCCTTTAGCCCAATTCTACAAAAAGTACTATATTCTTCTCTGGTGTTGATAGTTCAGTGCAAACAACGATTGTGGATTGTTTGGGTTTTCAGGTGGGTACTCTGCCAGTCAGATAGTTGGGTGTTCCTCTCATCTCCACCAAACTCAAATCTTCTAATTGCCGAGCCTTAGAAGATAGAATCCTGAAGAGGATTAAAGTGTGGACAAATAGATTCTTATCTTTTGCAGGGAGGCTTCAGCTTACACAATCTATTTTATTCAGCATTCAGGCATATTGGAACTATCACTTTGTTCTTCCGTCCAAAGTCAGGAAATCAATTGAGAGTACTCTATCCGCCTTTCTTTGGAATGGAGTCTCCTTAAAAAGGCATGGGATTAAAGTTTCTTGGGATGAAGTTTCTAAGCCGAAGGGGGAAGGAGGACTTGGTTTGAAGAAGCTTAAGGATTGGAATCTTGCTTCTATGATAAGGTATATTTGGTTACTTTGCCAACCTCACTTTACTTCTATGTGGGTTTTTGGGTTAAACTGAACATTATCCATAGGGACCAATTTTGGGTTGCTAAGGTCCCATGGAATTGCTCTGGGACTTTGCGGAAAATTCTTAAGCTACATGATAAGGTGAAGCGTTATATTACCATGAAAATTAGGGACGGTGCTAATGCCTCATTATGGTTTGATGCTTGGATGCCGAGAGGCCCAATTTGTAGCTCCCCTCATGCTCATGTAATCTATGATTCGGGGCTGCCAAGAGCGGCTAAGGTACAATCCATTATCGCTTTGGGGCGTTGGCAATGGCCGGCTGCTAACTCCAATGATTTGTTTGAGCTTAATGAGGAAACACTTTCCTTACCACCTCTTGCTTGTTCCAGAAGGGATCAAGTATTGTGGAATGGTTCAAAGGACTTCTCTATTAAAGCAGCTTGGGAGGCTCTCCGCTCACATTCCCCTAAGGTGCCTTGGAAGCAAATTGTATGGTTCAAATATCATATCCCGCGCCACTCTTTCATTTTGCGGCTTGCTATCAAAAGTCATTTGGCTACTCAAGATAGGCTTCTCTCCTTTGGGCTTATTCATACTATGCACTATCTATCATCTCTGAGGGGATATTGTAGAATCTCATAACCATATGTTCTTTGGTTGTTCTTACTCTACTTAGGTTTGGAAGACTATACTTGAGAAAAGCAATATTTTGTTTTTGAAAGGTAAATAAATTTCATTAATAAAAATGTGAAATAAGTATAAATCAAAGGGGCATACCCCTATCAACACGACATAAGTCTACACAACTGCCATCTGTTTTTTTGAAAAGTGAAAAGGAAATATGATAAATATAAAAAGATATGTACATCTACACAGGGGCATACCCCTGGAAATACATCAAGATAAACCACTATTCAAAGAAATAAGCTTGAAGTACACAGTGACAAAATGAAGAGAACCGCATTTAGGTACTACCAATCAAAGGAAGGTGAAGCTTCCATTCATGGATTAAATGAAGATTGGTCGGATTGTGAGGGAATCCGGAGCACTACAAAAGTCTCATACGCACCAGATTGCTAATTTGATGAATCAAAGCAAGCTCATTCTTAGG
This sequence comes from Sideroxylon spinosum, assembly GCA_003260245.2. Classification (NCBI taxonomy): domain Eukaryota; kingdom Viridiplantae; phylum Streptophyta; class Magnoliopsida; order Ericales; family Sapotaceae; genus Sideroxylon; species Sideroxylon spinosum. Next base: position 29,185,110 of record QLOD02000013.1, on the reverse strand, counting down.
AGGGTTGCCAAGCTTGCGAGAATTGCGTTCCATCCAAATAGCATAAACCACTGAAGCAAGAGAGAGACGTCCGATGAAGGAGAGGAGTGTAGTTCCTTTGAAATTGGTGCACGCCCATGCTATAACCACTGCCCAAGTTGAAGAAATGGCGGGGTAAGTGCATTTGGACATTAAAGCTTGCCATATCTGAAAGGAGTAGGTGCAACGAAAGAACAAATGGTTGTGATCTTCAACATCTGCACCACATAAATAGCAACACATATGATGTGCAAGTCCAAAGGAGCATAGACGATCTTAGGTAGTCAACCTTTCTCTAATTGCCAACCAAAGAAAAAATGAGTGTCTACATTTTCCATCTCCTTCTTACCTAAAATGGCAGCCATGGGAACCAATACATAAGCTTAAGGAAGGAAGATGAGAGTCTCTCTCTCTAACTTTTTCTCTCTCTAGCTCTCCTAGGGTTTGGGGGTGGCGGCTAGGGTTTCCTAGCTAGGTCTTCTTGATTCCTTCAGATTTCT
>QLOD02000013.1:28996573-29008446 GCA_003260245.2 Sideroxylon spinosum | reverse complement strand
AAGTTTTAAAAATACCTGTCAATTATTTCAAACACATGACAACGAGCCACAATCATGATGATATCTTAGTTTTTTTTTTTTTTTGGGGGGGGGGGGGAATTTAATTTAGTTAAATTTTAAATATGAATAACAAGGAGAACTCAAATTTCGTGCACGTTCATTTGGTTTTGGACAACAAATACAAGGATGAATAATTATGTATTTAACAAGACAAAATAAATAAGAGCAAAACTAGCTGTTCAACACAGATATTTAATATTTCTGAAACAGTTAGCCAAGAAAAAAAAGCCACAAACAATTAACATTTAGTATAACAGCATCAGTACCTACCTCACGACCAAATTGTGCTGGGAATTTCTCATTCTCCTCAACAGAATGATAGAGTATTGTGCCACCAGGTAGTTCCACGTAAAATAAACTGCATTTTCTATCAAACTGGACTTGCAGCAATTTTCTCCCTTCAAAACTTTTATCATCTGGAAGCGAAAGATACCAAAAGGATGAAGATACAGTAGTAGTATGATATCTTGTCAGGACAACACTAAACCAGCCACTTTTATGCAAAGCCAATTGAGATGGATAACATTTTTACAACATAAACAACATTAAAGGGTTAAGAAAATCAGATTATTTCACAAAATGTGATCAAGATTGATACCAAATTTGCATGGGGAAGATAAAGAAAGAAAAAAGAGAGCAACAGTGAAAAAACAAAATATATCATCAGCCTCCATGTTCATTGTAGTTTTAAAGTTTTTCTTCTATGAATAGAGGGAAGATGATTGCATGTCTTGGGAATAATTCTATGCCAGAACAAGAATCAATCCAATACAGGTGCCATGGAAGCATTTGGAGGAGCCATGTCAGAACATAATTGACATGACATATAGACATTAGTTAGTAGAAGCATTAAACTTACTTTTCATCACAGTGAATTCAAAACCCAACTTTTGCGCAGCTAAATTAAAGATATCTTGAACAGCAGATGCCCTGGATGATGGAACAGGAATAACCTGAAACAAATGGAGATGGGCCAGATGGTCCAATTAAGAATCACAATAAATAAACAATGAGTTGCCACAAACACATATATGCATTCTTAAGCATATAAAGCAATTATGTCTTAACAAGGGAGAAAAGTAAGTTTATTAATTCCTAGCACAAATAGACAAAATGTTATTGTCATGCATGTACAACTTTTTATCCTACCCAATGGTGGTACTTTCTATCATAGAATAGGGGGCAGCATGTCAAAGTTTGATTCTCTCTCAAGAATTAATGAGAATACAATCGGTACCAACCCTTGTCAGCATGTACACATGTGAGACAGACCACAAGCAATCTGCAGTACAATTTGAGCCCTTAAGCATAAGTTAAAACACTTCAACAAAAGAAGTTTTACCTGGAGATTAGCATGAGTGCCTCGCTTGAAAATCCACTCAAAGAAAACAACTTCCTTCCCTTGGTTCTTGAAATACATTTTCAGGCTGTTCTGGAATCTAATCAACTCTGTTTCACATTCTGGGGGAGTTACAAGGGTAGCAGATGTGTGCTCAACGGGTATTATGAGCACATGATCTTCAACTAGTGGCCCTTTAGCAAGTGCACAGTAATAATACTCCCCTATACTGGCGATTAGATGCGACTCCACACTTGGACTAGACAAACAAAACCAGCAATCTCTGGACCTGCAAATCAGAGGCAGAGAGATCACTGCACATAACAACACAACAAAAGAACTAATGCAAACAAAAACAAACTAGATGGGGTGCTTCAGCAACAAAACAAACCTGTCAGCGCCTGCATTTCCAGATCTTGGTCTCCTGTTAGGAAAGCTATTGCCTTCCTCCTGTAAACTATGTTTAAAGTTGCAATCTGGACCCCTTTCACATTTTCCTTTGTTAAGAAAATCAAAACACACCCCTCTCATATATTGTTCTCTTGCATCCTCATCATGCTGAAAGTGACATTTCTCCCCTCGTGCACAAGAACCAGAAGACAGAAATTTAAAACACAGCTTGTTGTTGTCACCTCCATGTTTTTGCCGTTTCTGGGAGACATCGTACCGCCAATATTGTGGGTCAGAAGCGGTATCACTAGGTCTCTTTGATGTTTCATCAGTATGGGCTGCTTTCTCAACTGATGTGAATGGAGATAAGGTAGTATTGATTGGTTTCATGCAAATCTCAGAGGCAGACATGGTGGATGCTGGAGTAGGAGAAATTGCATGTATAAATTTCTGACAGAGTAAGAACCAAATGTTAGAAAATGACCAGAAGCTAATGCAGTTGATGTAGAAATATAAAGGCAAATTAGATCTTATTGTACACAAGAACAGCCTAAAGGTGTGGAACATCGATGAGTTTGGAAGGGTGGATATACGGAAAGCTGAAGTTCTGAAGGAAATTCAAGCCTTGGACAAACTTAGAATCAATCGACAAGTTGTCAGAAGAGGAAAGGACGTGAAGACAGGACAGAAAGAAATTCAACAGAATCCTTAATTTGGAAAAAAATAGTCGGAGGCAAAAAGCAAGGTTATAGTTGAAAGGGGGGGTAGAAATACCCGTTTTTATCCATATAATTGCAAATGCTCATAGGGGATCAAACTTAATCATCAAAAACAAAATTCTTTGTAGAAGGCTGCTAGACACTGATAGATATAAAAGATGGAATCATTGGTTTCTATCAGAATCTCTACACCGAAGCAGGTGTTTAACACCCTTGATTGGATGCGATGGAGTTTGGGGCATTTTCTAGAGATGAAAAACCTAAGCCTGGAGAGCCCTTCACTGAAGAAAGGTTTGTGCTGCTCTCAAGATGCTAAATGGGGACAAGGCACCCTGTCGTGATGGGATGACAATAGCTTTTCACCATAACTGTTGGAATCAATAAAGGTGGATATAATGGGGCTATTTGCAATGTCTAAGACAAACGGAATTTTGAGAATAGTCTAAATGCAAGATTAGAAGATAAGAGATTTCTTAGAGTTGTTGAGACATCTTTACTCCTTCAGGGGCTTTAGCCACGACTCAAGGCAGATGATATTCATTGGCTCGCTACTTGATGTGTCTGGGATAAGATTCTTCTATGAAGTTTAACAGGAAGGGTTAGACAACCTTCCCGCGGAAGAAAGTGTGGTCTAGAAGGGTTCCGTCAAAGATTGATTTCTTTGGATGGTGTACATTGCACAAGAGGATTCTCGGTGGATAACTTGATTAAAAGAAAAACGATAATCGTGAATTGGTGATATTTATGTAAAAAGGATGGGGAGTTTGTTTCCTACATCTTACTTCATTGTGAATATACTAGAAAGCCGTAAGATTTAGCTTTGACCATTTATGGTGTATCATAATCATTCCCTCATGGACTACCAAAAGCAATGCAAAGCTGGTGGGGGGCTTGGTGGAAAAAATGAGACAGATCTCATGAAAAATGATTCCAACGTGCATAGCTTGGATGATTTGGGGCAAGAAAAACCTGTGTACAGATTAAAAAGTTGTTTATTTGTCTTGTTTATACAATTGGTTATCACACAAGGCATAACCTAAATTAGGGCGTATTCTATGGAGGAGCGATTCTCGTATAGCCTGCAGTTTCAGCCTTTTGCTTTTTTTGAGTAGGGCCATGTAGTTGGATGCATTCCTTCGATGCTTGCTTAATTTTAATCTAATGTTATTTATTTTAAAAAAAAAAAAAAAAAACTGCATTGAAGGGCTTTTAACTGAATTTCACTTGCCCATAAAATAAGGAAGAGTACTTTTTGTTCAAAACGATAAAATTTAAAAATAAGCAACCAGTCATGTTGTTGCCATCAAATTCTAACTGCCAACCACTTATGGATACTTAATATCCATGCAAATGAACCTAGAAAATGAAGTTTCAGAAGAAAGCCCAAGCTGCTCAACAGAAACAAATCAGTGCCACAATGCACATCCATGAGAAATTTCCAAATAACAGACATGAGAAACCACGACAAACCTGTTTATCTTTGTTTCCAACAGAAGCAAGGCCTAAGAAACGGGTTACATGTACAGCTTCAACATTGGCATATGGCTCTCGAGCATAGAATATGCCCTTAGTACCAGCAGCATGGTAGCTACAATGGAATACAACTTTAATCAGGAAACCAAGTTATGTCCAAATTTGAATATAGGTCATCGAGCAATTGAAAACTGCATGAACTTCTGCAGTGCGAAATAGTCAATTTCTGTAAGTTTAACCAACAAAAAGGGAATAAAATGGCAATAAGATGCTATTTCATAATATCTAACAACATGATTTATAACAAGATTCTGCCAACCTTTCGTATCCTTAAACCCTTTCCATTTCCATAATGGAGTAGCAGCAGCCAGTTAAGCAATAACTCCATTCCACTATTACTGCTCTATCTCAGTGCCAGGATGACAAATTGCTAATTGCTTAGAAGGAAGATGACAGAGTTGCACTGGCTGCCATCCCAGTCAATTTAATACAGTTTATTGTAATATGCTTGGTTATATGAATACACAAGGCAATCATATAGTCAACAAAATGCTACAAAAAAAGAAGTGGAAACCCCATTCTTAAAGCATGTTTCAGATGAGCATACAGATTTTGTGAAGGCTTGATTTCCCAATTGAAGCAAGAGTCTCCAGAGAGTACCTTAAAGAATAGATACTTAAAGGGAACAACGTGGAAGGGGCTATACAACAAATGGAACTAGAGTTGCTTAATCCAACAATGAAAGAATTAATTCAAAAATAATGAGAGAAAATTAACGGTGATGGTTAATATATATTATTCTAGCAAATGACATACCGATACAGTCAATGTTTTTCTTTAATATTAGGTGAGATTCTCACAAAGAGCTTCAAAAATGGTTCAATCACAAAATTACAAATAGTAACCACCTTAAGAATTGCCAATGACCACTTACCGAGGCTTAATCTCTGCCACTAATTCCGATATGGTGGAACTGCTGCCATATGAATCAGATATTCCTGGAGGAAGATTGGATGTAGCAGCCCCATTCATGACCCCACTGGGCCATTCATTAGTAATGTTTAGTCAAGGAAACAAAGAAAGTGGACAGTATAACCAAAAAAATATTGCAGTTAAAGTATGAAAACAAGAACAACCAACTAGTCCAGAAAAAAGATCACTGCAAAAATCAAGGATATGTCAGGAACATGTCCACTACACCAGGCTCTTCTGCTATTGCCCGTAGTGCATCACCATCATCTTCACTGTATGTTCCAAATTGTTGGCCATTCACCGAATGCCTACCAGATAAGTAGGCCACAGATAACCCTAGATATGAGTTACAGTAAATAAGCCTCCATACACTTCTCTTCCCAAACCAACTTATTCAATTTCAAGATGATAGTCTCCTAATTTCCCCACAGATAAAGGCATATATATAACCAGAGGTGCCAATCAAAACAATCTAGAATCTACAATGTAATATGCCGAAAATTTGTTTAATCATTTAAACAATAATTTTAAGCATTCATTCGAAAATGCAGCCAATTTTGAACCCCAAAAATAAAAATAAAAAATAGCATTCTCTTTTCTGAGCTCAATAAATACATCGTCAGAAATCAATTAAACGATGCAATAACACAGGTTTTGTCTCATACCATGAAGAGTGAACTTGCCACTGCCTTTCAACCAATACAAATTCTCACAAACTCTCAAACCATCCATCTTAAACCCTTGGTTCGAAGAATCCTTGGACGCCGCCGATAGAACCTTCATCGCACCGATGCCGAAGTCGCCGATGAAGTAAGTCGAAAGCGGAATTTGGGACCGTCCTTCAATGTAGTCCATGAACTCTTCGAGCTGGTCCGGCGAGTCCGGGAAGAACTGGCCGACGCAGAGAAGAGCATCGAACGGACCAGCTGACTTGTTGACCTAAAATTTGAAGGAAATCAAATTACTCAATAACCAGCATACATAGTACAAAGATGAACCCTAGTTTATACATACACAAGTAATTTATACACATACAATACAAATAGATGCGTACATACCGATGAGACTCGTTTGAAGAGCTGATTGAGGCGGCCGAGTACGTCTCCGCAGAGGAGAATTCTGGGAGAAGCCATTAATTAGAGAGAGAGAGCTCAGCAGCGATTCCTTGTAAGCAAGCATTGAAATGAAGAGGGAGAAGCACAAATTTAGGCGGGCTGGGCGCAAGCCCAATACTCTCGTGGGCTGAACCTCTCTTTTTTTCTTAAAGGTTGATGTTTTTTGGGTTGAAAATTGGGGCTTTCACAGTATCTAAGTTTATCTTTGGGTTTGGGCTAAGTTATTTATTATTTATGTTTCGACTTTATTTATCTCTTCTTTCTTAGGTGGAAAGAAAAAAAAAAAGAAGTAAACCCCATATTATAAATTCTAACAAAAATCAACAATGGTTCTATTTGGAATGATAAAAAAACTCTGAAAAACTCTAAAAATTATTTATTTTTTATCTTATTACACAAATTACGAACCCACAATTTATCTCACTTTTTTTCATTTTAAACGCACCAAATATTATATTAATTTTAACCAGTAAATTTATAGATGATATAATTAGTTTAGTTTTTAAAATTTGAATTACATAATAAAATAAAAAACAGTAGTTAAATTTTAAGGGTCTTATTTCATTATTTAATTCTTTTTATCAAAAAATTTCTAAATAATAATATTAATTTTTCTCAACTAAAGTCTGTAAATTTTTTAAAATTATAGGAGGTAAATCGTAGTATAAAATTTTATAATTCAAAATTTTGTACGTACAAGTAGTTTTTTTTTTTTTTTTCAAATATAGGGAACATTGAAGAGTCAAAAATATTATGGGATGTTTAATTAGAAAAAAGTTTATCAAAAAATATATTAAAAATAAAAAAATTTAATGTAAAAAATTATATGTAAGAAAATTTTATTGGAAAAAAATATAAATTTTTTTTATAATTTTCAATAAATTTTAGTATTTGACATGGCGAAACAGTAATCCAAAACCCCGGATAATCCTTACGTAGCGTCGTCCCACGTGCCATAATTACCTTCCGGCCCACCCTCGTTGTTGACGCCATTCCATGTGACGAAAGGGTGGTCCAAGTATGTTGTTCTCATTAGCTGCTGATAGAAAAAGACCTGCACAGTACGAACATGCTTATTTATTTATTTACCTTATTATTATTATTATTTTTGAGAAAGGGTGATCACGTTGACGGACCACCGTGGGAAATTCCAAAAAGCCATAGACAGTAATTATTGCAATGTTCACGCTGTATTTAAGCGGTGAGGTTTGCTCATCGGATAAAAAATAAAAATTTATTGAAAATATTATATTATAAAAATTTATAAATTTTATCATAATATTACTAACACTTTATAATTCTAACTCAATTTTTAATACATTTGTTTTTTGTCTAATAATTTTTTCTATATTTAATAATTAGCATCATGTTGATTTCTTAAATTATGTTTGGAGTTAAAAAAAAATATATTTTTTTTTTGTAATTTTCGTTTAGGTATTGTCACGTGTTATTTAAAAAAAAAAGATTAGAATTTTAATGAAAATTAAAGAAAATTATAAAAAAATTAGAAAGATATTAAAATACAAATAACATGCTTAAAAAAATTACTAAACATAATCAAAATAATTAAATTTTAAGTAAAAAATCTATATAACAAAGAGACTCAGATGAAAGGACTTTTGTCCCATGTGGCATCCGAGTAGAGAGAGGGAGTGGTCTGGGGAGAGGGGGAGCTGGGCTCCCGTACCATTTGACACGCATAAAACTAATACATCTATATAATAATAAAATACGATTTATGATTTTATATTTATTCTAGTATAGTAAAATACACAAATATTGTCCCCTGGGTCCAACTGAACTGGCAAGTGTGTATGCTCCTCATCTTGTTGGCGAGGTTTCGAGTCCCACGACTTACTTGGGATTATGGTTGAGGGACCGATCATATTTTTTTCAGTTTGGTAAAATGGGATAGGTCCAAAATGTCTACTCCAGGTTCTGGGATAACAAAAAAAAATAAAAAATACACAAATATTTATATGAATTATCTAAGTAACACGAAAAAGGGATGTATAAGACGAAAAAAACTGTCAACGTAACTTCAGTTTGGTGCTGACAAACAGAGCCACAAGCAATGATAAGAAAAGACAAGGAACCGGTTGTTGAACTTGAACGAGTGGTCATCCGCTCTTTTATGGAATAGCTAATCTAAAGTTTATGAAGACAAGACATTTTTTGCTAATCACTCTGTGCAGGGTTTGTGATATTTTTTTATTTTATTTTATTCTATTAGTGGAATAAGTTTTTTTATGTTAAAAATATCTTTGTTGTTTTTTAATTTTTTTTCCCACCTATTTGATCGTTCGATACCATGTCACTATAACTTTTAAGGTGCATTTTAGGTCAGCTTTCCTTAAGCCTCCAAGAATTCCTTTGACACTCTAGTTTTATATATCACATTAGAATATTTTAGAGTTTTAAATTAATGATCGAATAAAATTTCAATAAATATTAGGAAATAAATCTTCAATAGACCTTAAGATTTTTTAAACTGGTAAATATTATGGAGTAAACAAAACTTCACGAATTGGATTTAATACTAAGATTAATGAAAAGAATCCAAAAAGTGCCATAGATCAATTAAATCCGATTAAACATTAATGCACCTCTAAAAAAAACCAATTACAATATTAGGGGTGGGTTTAAAGTTATAAAAATTAGATAAAAATATAATTTTAGTTATTTTTAACCTTTACAGGATAAACCACAAATTACAAAAAATAAAGATTAATAGTTCTCTGTAGACGTTTTTTAAATTTTCTTTCGGAACTTTTTGAAATTTGTAAAAATATCACTGAGAATTGTAAAAATATTATTCATATTTGTAAATATTTGTTGGAATTTGTAGAGATATATAAATTTATAGAGATTTAAAGAGATTCACGTAGTTTAAGGTGAAACATTTTTATAGAAAATTATGGGAATTTTTTAAATTTTTTAGAATTTTTCAAAACCCCAAACAAGTACTAGATCAAACATAATTTGGTACATACCTTGGAGTAATACCATCTAAAACCAAAATAAAGTAATCATTTTTTGTTTTCTTTTTTTTCTGTATTGGCAAAAATAAATCTTTTTTTTTTTAATACTCAGGTATCGGACTAATTTGAACATATTTTGACCAATATTTGAAGTTTTGAAATTAATGAACATATAAGGTGGCATTTAGTTTGTTTTTCATATTTTTTGTTTTCTATTTTCGTTTTATGTGTTAAAAGTCTCAAAATAAGAAAATAAAAAATGCTCTGTTTTTCTTATTTTGAGATTTTCCTTGTTTTGGATTGAAAACACTCAAAATGATTTTTTGTTGTTTTTTATTTCATGTATAAACTCATTTTCTGTTTTCTAAAACAACATTTGAAACACATAAGTGACCAAATGTATTTGAACTGTTTTTCTAATTTTCAAAGGTGTAAAATGAAAAATAAACTAAAAACAGAAAATTAAAAACAGAAAACCAAACCAAATGAAGCCTAAATTTTTTCGTAACTAGCGTATAACTCGATTAATACCTAAGGTTAAAATTAATGATCAGAAAAGTCCTCCAATCATTATAGAAATTCAAACCAATTATTATTGCAGAACAAATTCAAAATCTTATAAGTACGGCTACCACTGAAAAAATTTACCATAGATCCAAATCGCATGCTTCTAAAGATGGCCAGCATACTAATTTTATGTAAGGTGAAACCTTTTACTAATTTTTTTATTTTATTATATTTTTTGTTAATTAAAATTACAAATTTATCGTTTTTTATCAAAATTTTACATAATTATAGTGTCTCGAACACATTTATACAAAATATTAATAAAAAAATGTAATTATAACATCATAAGTATTCTTATTTCAATATAAAAATATGTTTTTTTTTTTTTTGTAAAAAATAGAGAAAAAAAACTTACCAAAATATATCTTATATTAAAAATTTCAAATTAAAATTTTAAAATTAAGATATTTATGATTTATTTGATAATTTTAAATTATTTTTGATACATTGATTTTCTTATTTTAATAGTTTTTTCGGTAATTTTTTTTTCTTCATGTAATAAGTGAGAAACAAAATAGTAATCCAATTTTAAGTTTATGATTGGTGAGAAAAATAAGTAGAAGACATATATATATATACATAAACTCTCATAAATTTATTTATTTTAGCATCTACCACATTTTTTTTTTTCTTACCTTTTTTATTTTATTATGTTTAAAATATTGAATAATTCGCATAGCATACTACTAAAAAACTTGAAGACGATGGTAAAAATTAAAACGAAATATAAATTTGTAAAAAAAAATAGAAAAATAAATTTTTTATCTGATTAAGTTGGAAAATAAAATAAATTTCATCCTCCTATATTAAGTTAGACCTAATGATGTTTGTTTAAATTAGTCTGGGTTATTTGGTGTAAAATAAAATAATATAACACTTTAAAAATCTCTATAAATACGAACTACGAGACTATAAAATTTAAAATTTCTATTCACTGTACAAAGTACGAGATATTAACTTTATAAATTTATATAATCTATCTAACAAATTTACTCATTTGGATGTGATATCTATCCTACGTGGCAGAAAGAGGGAGGGAGAGAGAGGAGGAGGGCTGGTGGATCACGTGCCTTTAGGTATGGGTATACCTAGTTTTATATAATTTCAAACACACTCAATTCGACAAAAAGTAACAATGTTTTTAACTTTATTAAAAAATAAGCACAAAAAAATTTTATTTACGCAATACAAAAAAACTCACTATCTTTTTATTAAAATATCATTTTATTTGTATGTATTTAAGATGTACGTATTTTAGCCAAAAGATTACACAGCTGAGCCGCAGCAGACGGTGCTTTCTTACGTGGAATCCAATTGCTCATGAGTCATGAGCTGATATCATACTTTTGTCTCGACTCGAATTTTCTGACGCGGAGATAAAGGTCATGTTTGGACAAAAAACAAATATCAAAAATTACTAAAAATTATAAAAAAATTTATATTTTTTCAATTAAAATTTATCACCAATCATTTTTATATCAAATTTTTATATTTTTATTATAATTTTTTATCAATTTTTTTTTATCAAACGCCGTAAAATACTCACTAACAAAATATTTATTCCACCCTCATCCTTTTTCCCACCTTTTTCTTTTCGTATAATTCATCATTCGTTTAAATTTCCCATCCTTTTTTTCCGTAAAATTCATTATTTGTTCATGTTATATTAATAATGACGATAATTATTAATATATTTAATTCAAAACCATTGTAATCGAGAAATGATATTTTTATTTAGAAATTAATGACTCTAAAGATTTGTTTGACATTAATAGCTAGTAATCGTAATTATTAATTATTAACTTTTTAATATTTTTTAAAATGATAAAATTTATTTTATTATATTTTATATTTCTGTTAAAAATTAAAAGATAAAATTATCAAATCAACAAAATTCTAAAAACTAATAATTAAAAAAACTAAATTTCTTTCACATTAAAAAAAATTAATTTTTTAATAACTAATTTCTATTCAACTAGTTCTTTTTACTTTTTATTTTTTACTTTTTCTTTCAAAACCATGCCTCTCTTGGCCGGTGAATCGTGCGAGATTTGAACAGTAACAAAAATACCACCAAATTACAAGATAAATATCTTTCTCCGTCCCCAAGCCACAACACACACACACACACAATCTCTCTCTCTCTCTCTCTCTGCCATATCCAGTCTCTTCTCTCTCTCTCTCTCTCTCTCTCTCTCTCATCGGTCATGTTGGGTTTCATTGCGAGCTCGTTGACACCCATGGGTCTCTTTGTCGT
>QLOD02000013.1:28754550-28765227 GCA_003260245.2 Sideroxylon spinosum | reverse complement strand
TAGTTTTAACTCGTTGGCCATTAAATTTGTGTCCTTGCGCCAAATATTGCACATATATTGTGCTTGTGATGTAACAATAGTTCAATTGTCAAAAGGGCAAATGTCATAGTTTTTTATTTTATTTTATTATTATTGTGTGGTTGGAGTTGTATAAAATTATATAAAAGTTAATGTCTCGTGATTTGTGCAATGAGTAAAAAAGTTAAATTATACAGTTTCGTAATTCGTGTTTGTAGAGATTTATAGAGTTTTGTATTATAATGTAGAGTTACAAACGGAGCTTATATATATATATATATATATTTATGTATGATTTGAAACAAAGCATAATTGACAATAAAGGATAGAACATTGCAATTTCATCTTATAAAATTTGGAAAAAGAATTATATGTACATGTTATATTCTTACTTATAGAGATTCTTATTAGAATTCGAATTTGTGAGTTATATTGTTAGTAAAATGACCTTATCACTACCCCAAAATTACCCCAACTTTGACAACACTAATTAGGGAAGTAAACAAATTATGCAATAAGCTGTGTGAATGACTTCCCTCTGTTCTCTTGTGCAACCCAAATTATAGGCAAGAACAATATGAAAACTAGCTACATGAGGAAGAAAAATATTGACTAATCAAAATATTCTTATATACATTGTCTCCATCATCACCATTGTTATTGTTATTGGATTATATATCATGGATTGTTCCAAGCATGGGCAGGGATTAATATAGTAAAAACAAAAGTAATTGGATCCAACTAATGATGTGGGTACCCCCCAAGATCCAATTATTGTATGTATAGGTGTAAGGCTCAAACTAGACTCTGGCTTCTTTCCAACCTGTTTGCTGGAACTGCAAGGAACAAAAGGAGAGGAAGGAGAAAAAAAGTAGATTCCCACTTCACATGTTATGTTGAGCGCATGTTTAGTTTGTCTTGGCTTGGCCTTTGGGGACCAACTGCGATCTGATCTTCTAGCTACTCATCATTACCTTAACTAAGCCACTGATTAAACTAATTATATTCTATAGTTGGTGCAGTTTGATGTGCTGTGTATTTTAGCATGGTAATAAAATATGTTTGGAGTAACAAAAGGTGAGATAAAATGAAATAAGTTGTGGGTTCGTAATTTGTGCAGTGAGATAAAAATGAATAACTTTTAGAGTTTTTTAGTACTTTTTACCGTTTCTCAGAATTTTTTGTTACTCGAGCCTCAGTTTTATTTTAAACTATGTATATATATTAAAGTGATTTTTTTGTCAGAAAAAAAAATAAATATTAACATATCATTAGGAACTTTCTATGAAATTTTTTTCCTTTTTTTTTTTTTTTTTTTGGATAGAGTAGCATCTTCTATTTTCAGTCTCATTCCTCATAGTGGGAGTGGTGAAATTTCAAAGGTTTCTGGTTCAGTAAAGGTGTCCATTCTTTGAGTTGGGGGAGAGAAATCAAGAGACTAATTATGTTTTGATACACAGAGAGATTAAGGCAGTTGAACAAAATGGAAGCCAATTGAGATTGCTTGACTCATGCATTCCTTAGAATTTTGGGCAAGTTTGGTAATAATGAGGACGATAAAAACCAATTTTAGGAATTCATAAGATTCATCCACTTTTTTACAGTTCTCCATCATGATGGATATTGCCAAGTCTTTTCTAGCTACCAACCCAATTCATGATGATTGTATTTGTAGCATATAATGAAAGGGGAATATGATTTTTTGATCCAAAGTCTCTCAAAGGACATAAAAGGTGAACTTAATTTAAGATTAATGAGAAAATAAGCCCTGATGCGGCCAAACTCGAATATGGACCACAAAACTAGGAACTAGCCATTTCAAGCAATGACTAACGTGCAAATCTCCCCTATTATCAGGAAATTAAGATGCCATTTGCGGGTCCACCAACACAGCCACCTGCTTAATCAGAGAGAGGGAGAGAGGGAGGGGGGGAGTGCTTGGGGGAAGGATCAAGTTGGAGCCACTAAAAAATAGAAAAAAAGACAACTCATTGTAGGGTTTGAAAAAAATTAGATGTAGATGATATTTACTTCACAGAAAAGCTAATTTTAAGATTCAAATTAGAGAAATTGATTTCAGAATTTGAACCCTTAAAGAATAACAGAATTGATTTTAAAATTCGAACTCTTAATTCCAAATAATAATAGAACAATCTCACCATTTCTCCAAATCACCTTTTTCAACATAAACTAAAAAGTAGAGGGAAAAAATAAAGCAAAGAGAGAGAACCTAGGTACAGGGGATAAGCATGGAGTTCAGTACCATCCCAGCAAAGAACCTTTGGGTCCCTTGTCATGTTGTTGGGGGGTCACTGTTTACAAATATGTCTGTCTCTTGGAACTGTAGTGCTTTGTTTTGAACTACCCAAAGTAACTTTTTATTCCCCAATTGATTTCTTTATCTATTTCTTTCCCTATCAATACCATCCAAGAGATAGTCATTGGTTAGTACAAACAAAAACTTTAAAAAACAAAAACAAGAAAAACAAATGGTCAAAAGCCCATCATCTCTTATCTGAGATTCTGTTCCTGTGGTGGTGTGTGATTGGGAACCAAAAAGATTATCTAAAGCTGCTTTCTCCCAATTGTTTCAGAGCATCTTTCAGAGATATATGTGAGCATGTATTATCAGTTCTTTCTCTACATATACTCAACCTATGAACAGTAATTTCCAATCACAGTGAAAGAAAAAGGGTCTCTGTTCATGGGAGAGAACTGATGAGAAAACAGTATCTGTCACCTCTTATTTGAATCCACAGCTAAGGTACCGAGAAGAGAAAGGCTTTGGGCTGAGGTTGAAAAGGGCATAAAGAGAGTTTCCACTAAAGTAGATGAAGAAACTCCACCAAAAGAGGTTGATGGGGAAAATCCATAAAGACTCAAATCAGATTACAGCCTTTTTGACAAACTGAAAAAGTGAAATGAAAGATAACAGCACATAAATCACTTTTTAGTGTAATCACGAAACTTTTTAAAGTGAAGAAAAAAATTGATTATTCAAAAAACCGTATAATCCATCCAACAAGTACAATTTCTATCATCCAAAAAAAAAAAAAAAAAAAAACCAAAAAAAAATTGAAAAGATCATATGGCACAAACATGGTTGATTTCAATTAGATCCACAGTTACACAGGAGTTACAATGTGACAGAGTTTCGAGTTGGAACAATTATTTCTAAGGAAAATAAAAAAATAACCAAAACACTAGAGATAAGTTACTAATACAGCTAGCTGCAGAGAAGACTTACACAAGCTAATCTTGTTCAAACTATCTCAAAACTACTGTGAATTGCTTGTTACCAACAATGCAAAAAGAATTAAGAACAGAATTGATCTGAGCTTTGTTTTGTTTTAACCAGGTCTATTCCTCTTGTGCCCGGCTTTGCCATCTGATTTCAAACCACTTGAGTCCCCTTCAGAGGAAGCATCCATAGACTTGGTGAAAGAAGTCGAGAGATCAGCATAGAGGTCAACCACCCTCCTGATGTTGTTGTTGAGTTCTCGGATCAGACCCACATTCCTGCTGAGATTGTCTGGGATTTTCGACTCATGGTTCTGGTTGATCTCATTGATTAATAGTCTGTTCTGATCCAATATGTTTTGAACTTGAACAAAGTTCTTCTGGAATGTCTGCACCACTTTGCTATCTAATTGTGTGCCATTACCTAGGCCAGAAAATGTGTCCCCCTCCATGTTTCTTTTTCTTTAATAATAAAAACTCAAATCAAATCAAAACCAGCTCTGCATCAGAGAACACAGAAGAACATAAAAACAGAAAGATGATGATGAGAAGAGAGACAAAAAAAAAAAAACCAGACAAAAGCTCTACAAAAAAAAAAAAAAAAAAAATTTAAAACAAGAGAAGAGGCATCATCATGTCTCCTTATTGTACTTGCTTATACTACCCGATAAATCCAGACAGAACAAGATAAGCTTTGGAATTGTTTAAGCCATTTTTGTACCTAAAAGACGTGGTCTCAAATCTACAAATCATAACATCCACCGGGTTCTTCTTTTTTACACAGAAATCATATAACAAACATTTTTTTTCCATCATTATTATGATTATTATAATTATTATTGTTGGTATGATGAGATGGAAAAAAAAAAAAAAAAAAAGTAGATCCCATTTCCATAAAAAGGAACCTTTTTAATATCTACTCAGAAATACCCACCTAAAGGCAAGCTCTGTGCTTCCAAAGAAGAATCTCAGGACCCCAGAAAAACAGTCAATGATGCAGAGAAGATATTACTCAAAAGGGCACTCCTCAAGGCACCATTCTTACAAGCAGATACACATATATATATAGATATGTATATATTTCCTTTTTTTTTCTTGTGTACATATACACAAGCGAATATAGTCAATATATGAGTATATAGGCCCAAAACAAAGCAAATAATTGATCACTCGAAAGAAAACTCATTTCCAATCAAACTGGGTTTCAATAGATATTCTGGGGGAAAAAGCAGTAGACAAGGGCGAAATTGGGAATTCAAATGTCGAAACCGTACATGAAAGCTTGCAGTTGCAGAAGCATAAATTAGGAAAAAAAAAAAATTAACTCAGTAAACTCCATGTAATTATGACCCATTAAAGATGATTACCCAAACAATGGAAAAATCAAAATCAATTTGCTCATGAAGATTTATCCACAAAAAAAAAAAAAATTAATAATAAAAATCTATTTCAGATATAATGGGAATTCAATATAAATACACATGCCAAATATCCACTGGTTGGGCAGCAAACAATTTTGATTAAAATAAATAACACGACTTTTTGGAAAGATCGACGTTTTAGGTGGTGAAAGATTAACGAAGCTATCAATGAAAGACTCCGCAAAAATGAACAAAAATTAAAAGTAGATATACAGTTTTGTGAAGTCGTCACTGTATATATAATACCGTATCTGTATATTTAAGTATATTATATATATATATAAATAATATTGTGGGTATTTCGTACCTTGAAAATCTGGGAACATTACTGGGAGAAGAGGAGACAGAGATTGAAAGAAGAAGACGAGGGATTCACCATGAAAGAAAAATAGAAAAGATCGCCGATTGAATCGAATCTCCGGAGAGAGAGAGAGAGAGAGAGACCCCTCTGAATTCCGAACTCTAGAGAGAGAGAATATGTAGATTTGACAGTCACGCTCCAACCCACCTCCTGTCTAAATATATATATATATATATATAAATTATACCATAAAACCTCTATTTATTTATTTTATTTCTCTCTTTTTACACCAGTATGTTATTTTGCAATTTATGATTGCATTTATTATCAATCTTGATTGGACACGTGGCAGATGATTATTCATTCATCTCTTCCAAAGTTAGTATCGAAATTTAATGATGTGTTTATAACTTGTAAAGGGAATGCAGCTGGCTAAAGTGTGGGACTTCTTTGGAAATTCATATGTTCTCGGTCCTTGGCCACAAAATATACAAAAGTATTTTAATATTTTTTTTTGTAATTTATTATTTTTTTAAAATACTAAAGCACTACTCTCCAATTTTTTTCCACTAAGTTACAATTCAAATTTGAAGCGAAGAAATAGATATTTTATTATTTAATAAATCAACGTAAGAGTTTTTTTTTTTTTTTTCTACATAAACAGATTTGATGGGCGTTGTTAAATCTGTATAACTAATTCCATCTAGTAAGAAAAGGCTTGATTTGATTTGGTTTAATTTGTTTTGTTTATTTTCTCTTTAAATAAACAAATAATATATTAGAGAACAAGAACACAAAAGAAAATGAGAATGGTAAGAAATTTTAATGTTTAGTACATTAAAAAATTAGACTTAAAATTTATTTCAATTAGTGTTTGATATATATACAATGTATTTGAGAATATAACAAGAATAACTTGAATGGTAAGATTTTAATTTGCTCTCTAATAATCACTAGTTCGAGTCTTTTTAGCATTATTATAGGACCTATCTAGTCGTTAACACTAGAGTCCCATAGATTTACTTCTTGGTGGTTATTAGTTCAAATTTTCACAGGGTCATGGAGAACTTTCTTCGGTTGTTAACTCTAAGATTTCAGAGGTTGCGCACAAAATGGTTGGAATACTTTGAAGTTCTCTCCAAAAAAAGAGAGAAAAAGGGAGATAATAGAATGATAATATGAATTAAAAAACTAAATTACACTTGTCTCTCTAAATTATCCTTTTCTTTAGAAAAATCTTTGAGGAATTATGGTAATTTTTCAATTCATATTAAATTGGTTGGACCTTACGATTTCATAAATGTGGGAAGATGAATTCAATTCCTTAGTCAATAATTAAACAAATATTTCACATGACCTACCAAATATTGCATCCATAATTAAAAAAAAAAAAGTAAACCTATTTATTTCTAGTTGTAAGAAAAGTAGTTCTAAAAGTCTATTCGTTTCGTTTAAATTGTTACTCATTATTAACAAAAAAGTGACGAAAATAAATTTCAACCTTCTTTAGAAGCTACTGCATAATTGTAAATGCGTGCTCAGCTTACCTTGGTCTGCTAGTTTTGTGGGGAGTTTCTCTGATTAGGTGAATCTAATATCATCACGTCGTTAAGTGAGTATGTATTCATATATATATATATATATATATCAATACTCCGTTTAAAATATTCTTTTGAAAATCTACTTTATAATGAGTGTTATCAAATAATAATTTATTTTATTAAAATATTTTATTGATTTTAAACTATTTACCTTTAAAATGGTAATTTATTGTTAAAATGGTTTATTTAATTAAAATATTTTATTCGATTTTACTGTTAATTTATAATATATAAATATTTTATTATTAAAAATATTTATTTAAGAAAAATTAAAATTAATTACTATTAGATGCAATTTGTTATGAAAATATTTTATTAAATTAAATGTATTTTATTAATATAAAATTATTTCATTTTTAAAATAAATATTTTAATGAGTAAGCATCAATTGAGCTAATAATTATTCTCATATTTATCAAATACACTTATGAATTATTACACTCACTTCAAACACAGTGTAATAATTATAAATTAAAATTTACTCTCATTGTTTAAACATAGTTAACAAAAATCTGTTACCCTCAGTAATTGTTGATCTTTTTAAAGTATTTTACGGTCAATGCAAACACTTCTTACGATAATTAATAAATAAATCCTGAGATTTTATTTAATTATAAAATTATCATTATTACACAATAATCTAATTATAATTTTTGATAATTTTTTTAATAAATTATAACAGTACTTTTAATTAATTTAAGGATAATATTTTTTTGGACACATTGTATGGATAAAATCCCATTAAACCATGCCTCATTAATGGTGTTGCAAAGACAAACCTCTTGATTGTGAAGTGAGACAGAAGCTAAATTGACATATATAAATATCTTCATAAGGATATCAACCAGTTAATTTATTTATTTATTTATTTTGATTCATTTCAGGGTGATAACTTGGGCTAAAATAAAAAATAAAAAATAAGAATTTAATATCAATTTTGATGTTAGCTCAATGACATATTGATTTAGATCATTGAATTAAAATTTAACTATTTATTATTTGAATATATAGTTAGATTTTAATTCAACAATTTATATCATATTCTTATTATTGACATCGATTTATCAATATATATATATATATGGGGGAAGTCAAACTAAGTATATAGATATTATGACAGGCAAAGTACAGCTGCAGATTTGGCATTTCAAATAAGTTCCCATGATTAAAAAATTGCATGTGATGGGTTTGGGGTTGATTTGGGAATAATATTAATATAATAGAAGGCAGGAAATGCATATGTAACAACCTCATAAGGTTTAATTAATATATATTAAGAGTTGTTAATGTCAATGTCATATATATTTACAGCACTGCCAAGGATATGCATGTTTCTCTTCAGCGCAGAGAAGTACATCGTATATCATCTAAAGATTGGATGGGGTTTGTGTTGTTAGGTATTGGTAAAAGAATAAACAAATGGGACAAACCCACTTTAAAACACCCACTTCTTTTTCTTTTCAAAGGTTGTAAAGTGTTCACACAAACACACACATATATACATACATGTAGAATTGGGCTAAATAAAAATTAGCATCATCTATCATGCTTTAAAAGTTACTTTATCTGTGGACATGTTTAGTGCTTTCATCTTTGCAAGGTTGGTCGAGTCCAAATAAATGAGCATGAGGTAATTGACAACTAATTATAATGTTAAGTTACAGTCTTGCCACGAGACTTGAAGTCTAATTCATTTGTCGAAATTGGCCGCCTTAAATTTAAAAATATCTATGTACTTTAGATTTTGATTTTGGACTGGTAGAGTTTTAAAATGTCTTAATCATTAAGAAGTGCCTAACTCATCAATGAAAATTATTCGATTTGAGTACTCACAAGCTCATGTGATTTTAAAATTTATTAATTAACATGTCAATCAATGGGTAGTATTCAACTCACTAATTTGATTAAGTTCCAAATTCGCATAATTTTAAAATGCGTTAATCAATGAGAAGTATCAAATATTATTGTAAGATTTAAGGCTTTGTCCACAAATTAAAATTGTTTGCTTTGAGGTTTGAGTGTGCATATTTTTAATACATGTCAATCAATAACGACGAACTTTATATGACACTCAATTAGGTTTAATAAACTAACTTGAAATGCCAACAATTACAAATATACATCATATATGTAATTGAACTAAAGAGATTAACGTATCTGATTGTAAGTAATTTGAAAATTTTGCAATCGATTGAATTAACATGTTGATGAAATTTGCAATAAAAAAAGTTATATATGACAAGTCATGCATGCATAACTTAACTAACAACAATTCAACAATTAATTATGAATAAGATCAATTTAAGCTATTAATAATTAAACTTATGCAATTTTGAATGTTCCAGGTCTATTCTAATCATCACCATCCATGGTTTTACAAGCTAATACCTTCATGTTTTATCTATGAGTCCACTCTACTCAAATTAGGGTATTTTGGTCGTCAGCCAAAATCGTATCAGGCATAGTACCTTCATTTTTTTTTTAAGTACCCTAGAATGGCTCCTATGAAAAAAAATTCCCATCTTTATACATGTTCATCATAAAACATCATACCTATTGTTCCCATAATCAATACATTTTCCTTTATACTACAAAATTAGAATTGACAAATCTTGGATGCATCTAATAAATTCTAAATATTTCTAAACTAACTTATAAGTTAAATAATAATCATAAATATCCCAATACATGCTTGATAGTACAATATATCATCACAAATTATAGCAAAACAACAAAATGAGCAAAATAACATAAAAACTGAAAATGGTGTTTGAAAATGGCTGACAATAATGCATTACTTGGAAAAGAATCCATTTAGGTAAATCATAAGAATTTTCTAAAAACAAAACAAAAAATGCAAATTTAGGTTATGAGGTGTGTATGAAAATTAAGATATGTGAGCATGAGATTCTAGTATGAACACAAGAAATAATTTGCTTGAGCACGAAATCAGAATATCGATGTTAAATTTTCATGCTATTTTTTTGGTTCTAGTTATTATTTTGATAAAACTCAAGATAGACAAAACTTATATTTAATATATTATCACACTGTGATCATTCTAAAGACATTTTTTTTAATTACGACAACTCATTAATTATGGATTAAACATATGCTTATTATAAAAATCAAAGCATAAAATTTATTCATTAAGTTCATACTAACTCTACCATGGTTAATCACTTGTATAGAATTAAATATATATCATTTTCTTTTTAGTTTTAGAGAGGAACAACTACATAAAATTTTTTTTATACAAGTAAAAGGAAAATCACCCATATCTTATCTCTTGAACCTTTAAAACAAAAGAATCTAAAGATATGAACTACTCAGAAGATGAATTGAGAAAGAATCTTCAATAAAATTATTCAACGGTGCTACGCTCGATACTCTCTCAATCCAGAATTCTCACAATCAAAACTAGAGTCACCTTCACTCCTTAACCACTCTTTCTAACGATCTTAAAATGTTTAGCATCCCTCGAAATTAAAGATAGGATAATTTTTTGATAGTTAAAAGACCGAGTGTGTTGTTTAATTTCGGGAAGAATATCTAATAGTACAAGTAAAATAAATTGAAGCTCAAAATTAAATATAAAAATCACCTAATTAAATAAAATTTAAATTAAATTAAAGATAATTTTGTTATAGGGTGTTAAATGTCCAAATAATGTAAATATAAACCCAAAAATTTTAAATAATTGAGCTTACTTAAACGGTCCTTTGAGCATAAGAGCCATTGCTTTTAAGTCATTTTACTTTCAAAAGGGCATATATTTTTATCACAAAAAAATTCAGTTTACAATTTGTTTTCGTGTTTTTTTTTTTTTTTTATTTCGTCAAACCACGCATCTTACTGCGGGCATGGCCCGAGTCCGGCCTCGGATGTTCATTTTGGCCGGTTATCGATTTTTCTTTGTTTTTTTATTTGGGTAAACTACACACAGACCCTCCAACATTAGGGTAATTACACTTAACTCCCCTTAACATTTAAAAATTACAATAACCTTCTTTATTTTGAGAAGTTTGTAACATTTAACCCCATCGGTTAATTTGAACTTTAACTCTGTTTAAATTTTATCATATAGACAAATTTA
>QLOD02000013.1:28708503-28728722 GCA_003260245.2 Sideroxylon spinosum | reverse complement strand
TGGTTTATCTATTTTTTTATTATCATTATATTTATTTTGATCAAATTAATAATACTGTTAACGAGGGTTAAAAACGTAAAAACAAGAGGCTTATAGGGGGATAACTTTTAGCTAGCCTTGGGGATGCCCAAAAATTATCCCCAAGGGGGACGAAAGCTAAGGAGGGGTGAAAGTTAAGAGGGGAGAAGAGTGGAGAAAAACCCATCCAAGCAATACTAAAAAAGTGGGACCCACACCTAAGAGGGGGTAAAAGATTTTACCCCTTCTTTTTCCTTCATCCAAGCATGCACTTAGTAACTAATCAGCATAGTTTTTGGTGGTTGCCCTTTAAAGGTAGGCTTTTTAATATGCTGAGAAAAAGACGGGAAAATTGTGACCACACCGACGGTCATCTTTGGTGGAGCAGTTGTATGTATATACAAGTCAATTAATTAATTAAACAATCTTACTAGGAAAGCAAATTGCCTTTTACTATTAATTACTCGATCGAGATTTATGATGAGCCTTTGTGATGGGACCATATTGACCTACCATGCAACATAATGCAGAAAATTATATGGCTAAGATAAGTGATAATGAGTTGTGAAGATTTGATATCCATGAAACGTTGAGAGCCACACCTAAAAAACAAAAAAAAAAATTTATATATATATATATATATATATATTCCAAGTGATATATATGTTTTTTTTTTCACTTTGTTTGCATATTAATCATGTTTTTTTTAATATCCCAAGTTTTGAACAACCCCAAATTTTGAAGATTTTTTTTTTTTTCTTTTTTCACGTAAGGAATCGAAGTTATGGTAATATTCAGAGGAGACAAAATCCATTAAAATTTATAAAAAATTACAAATTTTTTTCAACTATGATCAATCAAATTTTATCCTAAATTACTTTTAGGACAATGTTTTTAATTTTTTTTTTTTGTCATTCAAACACGCTCTACATTATATACCTTACAACTTAAATTTTAGAAGATCGGATTTTGAAAAAATAATATATATATATATATATATATGTATTTAATTTTTTTTTCAAGATAATGATAAAAATATATTATTATAATCTCCTGTGACATAAAAGACACCTGAAATATGACGTTAAGCAAATAAATTATTAAAAAATTGTCTGTCCATAAAATAATTAAAAGAATTCAAACCATAAAAACAGAACAAAAACAAAAGAGAAAATGTAAAAACAGAAGTTTACATTTCTCAATTTTTGTGCAACTTGGTTTTTTACTACTCTTTCCTAAAAATGACCAAACAAATTTTGGATGCCTAAAGTAAGATTGATTTAATTCTAACATTTCTTTAGCATTGTTAAATTAAGCAAGTGATATCCCCTTTTCCTATTCCACGTCCCCGATGCGGCCTCGTGTTACTCGAGCTCAAGTGGTGACCGAGCCTTGTGTGAGACGATTACTTCATGCAAGTGACATTAGCTCATGGTATGATTACTGGGTTGTTAACCTTTGCTCCTTTACAATCCTATAGTAGCTTTTAGTGCTCGAATGTCTTTCTATTAGATTAACACTGGATGGGATAGAGATAGGCTATTGGCCGATTTACCAATTTCAGTTGGAGAGCAGATTTTATTGATTCCTTTCACACCCCAAAACCAAGGATGAGACCGACCGTGAACCACAATGCCTTAACCTATGGTACACACAAGCCTTCGTAAACCAAACTATTAACATTTATAGTAGTAATAAAATAAAATTCTAAATAATTCTATCAAACATAATTCTCCAAATAACATCAACCAACTAAGCCACAATATTAATAGTTCCAAAATTTATATAACTCAATAATAACTAAATTCTGAAACCCAAATAAACAATTAAACATTTCTATTGGAGGTTGTGACTCATGACACCACGATCCCAAACTAATTCAAAATTCTTAACTAAAATCCTTTCGTCTCACATGAAAAATATTAAAAATGAGGGGTGAGCTAAAAACTCAATAAATTGATTGCCATGTCAAAAATAATAATATCCATTTGAAAATTATGAACATTCAAATAAACAATTTCATCAAGAAAAAATTTTAATTAAGAATGTCCATGCATAAACAATAATAATTTAAGAATCTGCACATCAAAGTGCAATAACGTCTATAATTCAACCCGTCGATCATCACAGTGACGATAAACATTAATCCAGGGATATATGGAAATTAAATATAAAATGTGTCAGTATACTTTCTCATGGATAGTGTCTGTTGGATCCAACATCGCACATACAGTCACTAAGTCTGGCTCCTGGATTCTTCCCTAAGCCGATTCGATTGAGATCACCACAGTTTTCGCGAGCCTGTTTTACAATCGTTGAGAACTAAGGTCACCAGGGTTTTCACAAGCCTGTTCCTTAGTTACCAGAGTCACATCACTTAAAGAGCTTGTTCTTTGGACTTTTATTTCAATTCTAATATCCACAATTAATCGTCTATCACAATCTCATAAATTCCAAATATACACAAGTGTTCAAACAATTTTTCTTATATTCAATAGCATAAAACATAGAATCTTTTTATCAAAATAATATAATTTTCACAAAGAATAATTCAAAAGATTCAACTTTCAAAACCTTTATGCATGGAATAATTTATAAAACTAATACTAGCAAGACAAACTACTCACATGGAGTCAAAAAATGTAAACGTAAAAATATGTCAGAATATTTTCTCACTATCCTGAACACACGAATATAAATATCTATTATTTAAAAACCTATCATAAAATTAAAATAAAATTATTGACTCCGAACTCCCTCTATAAAATGAATTAATAATTCTCTCATTAAATAATTTTAATAAATATCTGCTAAACCTTTTTTTTAACCACACCCTTCATTATATATGTATTTATATGTATACAATTGACTTCGTAAACAAGTTTCCTTTCCAACTTAACGTCACTCCAAATCAATAAATTACCTTTTTTTTTATTTACCAATAACTTTCGTCAGTGTAATCCTCCTATTATATATATACATGTGCGTGCATGCCTGCAGCGATGTGCTGTGGTAGTCGTTTCTTTCTTTCTTTCTTTCTTTTTTTTTTTTTCAAAAACCCAAACTTAATATGTACACGCACATATATGTGTATACACACTAATTTCTAAACTTTTTTTTATTAATATTCTAGAGAGAAAAGTAATAATTACTAATCTTTGGGATTCTTCTTCACTCTTCACCACCACGCGCAATCTTCATCTTTCTCTTCTTCGTTATCTCTTTTAATGTAGAATAAATTAAAACCCTAGCCTTTATCTTTCTCTTCCTTTTAATATAGAATAGAATAAAACCCTATATGACCCAACCCATATACATATAATTTCTTTAATCATGTGCCACTACGTTTACTTAAGTTACGGTAGACCTCTAATCATATCTGATCATAAAAATAATTCCTTAAAATATCCAATAGTTCACACTTATCCAAAAATAGATAAATTAATAATTTAAATAAACTCAACTAATCATATAATATAAATATAATCCATAAATAATTAAAAATCCATGTTATAACAATTCCCAACACTCGCCAGGATATGGACCAGATTAGATGGAATTTATCTTTGGATGGAGACTTTTCTTTTCGTTCTGCTTAGGATTACTTTTGGGCTTCTTAACCTCAACACCTTAGTTACTTTATCATTTGGCAGTGACATATTCCTTTGTAGATTTCTTTCTTCGTCTGGAGGTCCTTTATAATTATTTGGTTTTGGATGACTCCCTTAGCAGTAGAGGTTTTTATATAGTCTCTCATTGTGTTTGTCATTGTACTATGGAACCTGATTGCATCTATTTTCGGATTACTATCACACTCGGCACATTTGGTAACATTTTAACAAGCTATTTAGACCATGTTGCCTAGACTTTCTCTCTATTTCTACCAAACTTCTTCATTGGTGCCATTGTGCTTCTTTCGTGGGCCATATTCGAGTCATCTTCAAGATTAGATTTTTTATAAGCAGTGTGAGATTCCTCGAGCAATCTTTAGAATCCTCACTTTTGATATAGATGAGACTCATTGGATAAGAATTTTGTTGTTTTACTTTTTCTCTTTTGCTTGGAAGATTAGGTCTGTGCCCCTCTCCCTTTGCTTGTACGGTAGTGAGTCACCACAATTTGCTTTTGATTATTTTTAGTAGTGAGTTATTTTGCTTTACATTGTTTTTGATTATTTTTAGTAATAAGTTATTTATTTTTGTAAAGCGGTGACTTACCACTCTTTTATTGATTTTTATAATACTTTTTCTACTCTGTTAGAAGTAAGGTTTAGATTCCCTTGTTTCGTGTATTTTTTTTATTTTGATTAACCAACGAATAGGGTTCCTATCAAATCCCTTATCCCGCTAAAGAGGCTTTTCTTTGAGGGTTTTTAAAAAGAAAAGGCAGGCGATATGGAGGACCTTCACTTCACTGGATTTCAGATTTCATAATTGAAGTAACTAGGTGCAGTGAAATGCTTTGGAAAGCAAGTGGTTGGTGAAACTACGTGGTTTCGTTGAAGGACAGGTAAGACTTAGGCTGTATGTGATAGTAACCCCTAATTTGATTGTAAATATTAACCGTTGAACAACTGGGGAGATGTCTTATTAATTTGCTGTCAATATATATTTATAATATATATGAAAAATGAGTAACCTGGTAATGTGATAGTAACCTGGTTGTCTTCATTTTCGATAGTTGGATCCCTTTCTTAGCTCTATATGGAACCCCACAATCTTTGAGATGTGACTTGACAGGGATATATGTCACATATACTAATAGATACGAAGGCAATAATAAAAAAAATCCAGCAGCTCGTTGCCCCACTTGTAATTGGACTATATATATGAAAATGATTTATATTATTTTGAACGGTGTTATTCGCACTGCCATTAAAGGAGATTCTGCAGCTCCCAGTGATATATTTCTCATTGTAGAATGAAATATATGATTCTTCGCTTAATGAAAAGTGCATGGCTCAAACGTGGCCAAATAAAATATCATTATTGCTACCCTCCCAAAATAAACTTTGGTTTTGGCAGCAAGCAAAGAACATATATATATATATATATATATTCACACGCACACATAGAAAGCCAAGAACAACTGTGGAATGAAAAAGTACTAAAATAACGAAACTGTTAAACAAGCTTAAACTATTGTAATTTTATTTTGGGTTATTTTGGCTTTTTACTGAATTTTGAATTAATTAAAATTTTTAAATTTTAGATTTTGATCCTGAGGGGTCATTTTATTATCCTGGTCCGTTAACTCTAGGTGTCGTTTGGTAATATTTATATTTTTTAATTTTTTGTTTATATTTTTAAAATTTTATAAATTAACAATAAAAACTTGTTTGTTAAATTTGTTTATATTTTTTATTTTTTCAAAAAATAAATACTTCAATAGAAAAGTACAAACAAAAAAAAGTATTTCTACTCTTTTTTTTTCTGTTGCAGACATTTTTGTTAATTTTACTATTTTATCCACTTTTGTTGCATCATATTAATATAAATTATTTTATTCAAATATTTTATTAAAAATTATTTTTAATAATAATAAAATAAATTTATCTTAATTTAATTTAATTTAATTTAATAATAATTTAATAACTAATTAATAATTAATTTAATTAATAATTTTTTTATTTAATTAAAAATTAATTAATTTACTTAATTAAATAATTAATTTAACTTTATAATATTTTAGTTAATATAAAATATATTTTATTAAATTATTTTTATTAAATATCATAATTAAATTATTTAAATTATTATGAAATATATTTTAGTAAATGATATAATGAAATTATAATTAATATATTTTATATTTACTAGGTTAAATAATATATTGATTATATTTTATTCAATTATTTTAAATAAATAAAGTAATTAAATTTATATAAAATATATTTTTAAATTCTATTAAATTTTTTAAGAAACTAATAAAATTTAATATTTTATGAAAATAAAAAATAATAATTATGAGCAAAATTGGATTCTTAAACATAATTTTAGATTTCATTTTAAAAAAAATGACAATAGAAAATAAAAAACAAAAAATAAATAAATAAACGATACTGCTATCAAACGGACTCTTATTAACTTATTTTTTAAAAATAAGTTAATAGGTCAAATGGGTTATTAATGTTGGGTGACAGCTAACCCATTAATCGATTAATTTTTATTTAAGTTATAATTTTCTTTTATATTGTATATTCTTTTTAGTTGAAAAGAAAAAAATATAGTTTACATAAAAAACAACGAACAACGGGTTATAATAGTTTAAATAGTCCAACCCAGTTCAAAAAAAGAGAAAAAAAAAAAATTGAGTCTTCAATATAAGATCAAAGCGCAAGGTGCAAAAGTTTAAAATGATCCAAATTTTAGTAAGTGATCAAACTAACACAAGAGGAACAATAAAAAAAAATCCAGTATAACGATAATTGAATCTCTTTAGTTGTTTTAGCTTTTTCTTTCCTAACCAACACTTGTTCATTAGCTTATTATATATATATATGTGTGTGTGTGTGTGTGTATATATATATATATATATGAAGTTCTTCGCTTGCTGTCAAAACAAAAGTTGATGGGAAGTAATTATGGCATTTTATTTGATCACATGGGAGCTATTCTTTGCGAAGAGGATAGTTTGAGGATCTCGAATGGTAGCGGTCAACGTCACTCTGGACGTTCACAATTTTATTACTCATTTATTTACTTACTCTAAAGGGCCGCGAATCAAGGGCTTTAAAGGCATTAGCTTTGTTTGGTGCCTTGAATATTAAAAAATTTTAAAAATTATTTATTTTTTATCACGTTATGTTACATGTATTATGAATTTAATATTTTATTTTATTTTTATTGCACCAAACATACTTTCCATAATCCTTTTCATAGAATTATTATTAACTTTCTAACTCAAACTCCACGAAGAATACATTACGTTTCTTTGTTCACTTATCTTCTTTAACGTCCGACCCCTTTGCTAGGTTTAAGGCTTCTATTATTATTTTATTTTTATTTTGCTTTACGGTGCGAAACCCAAAAAATTATTTTAATTTTTAATAAATCACACAATCAATTAATAAATCAGATGTTCGTGTCATAACTTACAAATCACATAAATCGATTAAAATCAAAACTTACATATTGTATTAAAATTTTAAAATAGGTTTTAGAATCGAATTTCTAAAATCCCTTAAAGCAATCGAAAGTTCCGTACTGATTTGGAACAGTTGGTTTGATCATTTCTAACTTTTTTTGTTTCCCATTCATTCAAGAAGATTCAATGCTAGAGCAGACTCTATTAGCTATATGCCAGCCTACAAATTATGACCTCGTACCCCAGCGTGTCTCTGGCTCTCTGATGGAAGATTTAAGGCCATGTTTGGCAACACAAAAAAACAATCAAAAGTTATAAAAGTTACAAAAATTATATTTTTTTTAATTAAATTTTATCACCTATCATCTTTATATCAAATCTTTATACTTTTACTATACTTTTTTGTTAACTTTTCTTCTTCCAAACACCCCTAAGAAAATTATTCACAGTCGACTGATTAACAGAAATGGACAGTATTTTATAATAAAATTAATTTTTTAAGGGTAGTCGTGATAATGTAATAAAGTTTAGAGATAATTTTAAAAAATATATATTAATTAAAAAATTAATATTGAAGTGTAATTTTTGAATAAATGGAGCAATTGCTTTCATAATTCTAATCTGGTGACATTCTTTACTTAAGACATGTTATTGTTGTTATCATTATTTTTATCCTTTTTAACTTTGACCTAATGATTAGGTCAGAATTGTCCATGCATCACTCTTAAGACGATGCAAAAGAAAAAAAAAATTTTATTTCAAAATTGTACATTTTTAGCACAGTTATATATATATATATATATATATATATTTTTGGGTGGTGGTTTTCAGTGTCTGAAGGGATGGTAGAAAAAACATCTCTTTTTTCCCCAACCGCTTACTCCCAAAGTTTAGTTGCCTCCTTTAGAATCAATTCAAGTAACCATTTCAGAGTCACTCTCGCTAGCTGGATCCAATTTGATATATAGGACAAGGGTGGGCATGTGAATCTTTTACTGATATCGCCAGGACCCATTACATATCATACCAACTATTTTAAATATGAGATTGCACGAGTTCATGTAGTTTCTATAACCATGGGGGTTACATTAGATTAAGGATAATTAATATATATATATATATATAACACAAGAGCATATGATAGGATATTTAAAATTGTATGAAATTAATTTTGTATGTAAAATTATTTTTTTGATATTTAATTTGTAAAATATAAAATAAAATAATAGAAGTGATATTTGTAAATTAGAAAAGCAATAATTTTGACCTTTAACCCTTAATGGAAATCAGGAAGTAATATAAATGCAAATACAAAATACGGATGGATTCTAATACAGTATGTTTTAAAAAATAAGAATATTATTACGGTGAAACCACAACAAAAGTATATAATTTTTAATACATTTTTATTGGTTATGTACGTGAACATAATATTCACCATTTAATTCAATGATTAAACATGTAAAAACATAATAAGATATGAGAAAAAAGTTTTTAATAATTAAAACGTTTTCACTTTTTCAAATTTAAATTTGTCTTAATTATATGTATATTTGAAAAAATATATATACTAATAGAATATGTTATGTGATTTGTTCAAAATGCATCTTTTGTGTCTAAAAAATATGCATATTCGATACTTTGTTGGGCATTGATAGTACACGCACGATTTTGAAATGTCTAACAAAAAATAAATTTAGAGACTAATATATATATATATATAGACGTTTGGAATTTTATAAATTTCTAAAAGTTTCTCTAAATTCTTATAAATTTTCAAACTACAAAAATTTTTATAATCTCCAAAATTTTTTAAAAAGTTTTATACAAATCTAATCTAATAGATTATTCGAACCAACTTCTCACTATTCATTTATATTAAATTAATTGTATTTTTTCAAAGACATTCCAAACACCCAAAAGATGATTAAATCAAATTACGATTTATTACAATTTATTGAACTTCAAACGCTCATGTTGCCTCTTAACAGAATGCAATATTCGACATTTTGAGAGTTAGTCATTCCTGCTGAAAAACTTGTCTTAAACAACCAAACAATAGACACGAGTGAGCCGCGCACGTTGCATATGCAACCTCCCTTCCCTGACGCGGCATCAAAGGCAGCCACAAAGACATATCATCTGGCTGTGTACCGTGTGGTTGGATGACAAATTATCGTAGACTAGCATTAAAGGACTTTGATAATGAATTAGGAAAACTCCAATACGCATATATACATGAATACTTTACATATATGTACGTATATATATTTATATCTAGAACTTGTTCTCTTTAATTAAATGGTAATGTTGGATACATATTTATAACTATACTGCTAGAAGTCCTCACTTTTTGTGGCTAGTAACTCAGCAGTCGAAATAATATCTGCTCAATTTAATAAGTTGAAATATTTCACTTTGCAGCAGATAGCCTTACTTTCTTGTACAACCGTTTAACAGCTCTATGAACTACAACTTCACCAATAATATCAAACAATTAAATCATTCATCATAAGTAATAATCAAAACTCTATTCTAGATGGCTAAAAGCGGAAGCCAAAAAACTAAAAAAAGGGGTTTGAAAAACTAAGAACAATGTAATGTTCATGGAGTACAATCCCACCAACAAATTGGGGGGGGGGGGGAGAGCAAATTAGCTGCAAAATGAAGAAGTCCAAGTGGTTCAACTGTCTTCGAGAACAAATAATAAAATTAACGAACTACAAGGGGGGGGGGGTTGTGTGTATGTATACATGAGAATGACATAAAATAATACTAGTCATAATTATTATTTTTCTTCGTATAATTATGAGTGTGGGCAATGACTTGCTATACTTTCTAATGTATATATCCTTCATATCGTCTCTCTTAAGTCTATGAAAAATTATCTCTTTCAATTCACACCATTCCATCCTCAGGCTTTTTGGTTTGTTTAATTATAGTTTAGATTTCTTCATATTTATTTATTTATTGTTGCCCAAAAAAATGGAAGTTGTGAGTTCAAGTCGCGGGGTCTACTACTGCATTTATAGCTCTCTTATGTCTTGTAATGGAATGAATTATTTGTCGACAGAAAAAAGAATTTTAAAAAAAAGGGGGAAAAAAAAATTCAGTGGCAAAATACTGGGTCATTGAAGGTGCAAAATGAGACCTCACGTATAAATAGGTTCTTGACTTGAAGCTGCATGTCGAAACAAAGCCGGCCCCCAGAGAGAGAGAGACAGAGAGAGAGAGAGGGAGAGAGAGAGAGAAAGAATGGGAAGAAGACCATGCTGTGCAAAAGAGGGACTAAACAGAGGGGCATGGACTGCAATGGAGGACAAATTGCTCACTGATTACGTCAATATTCATGGAGAAGGCAAATGGAGAGACCTGCCTGTAAGAGCTGGTAATTTACTTTTGTGTTAATTAATTTTTCTTCTGTCCTTTTATATATCTTGCACGATCTCTTCTTGATATATAGCTCAAATTATATCCGATGACATAAAATGAGGGGCTGATTCTTACTCCCAAGGGTTGAAGAGATGTGGGAAGAGCTGTAGACTCAGATGGCTGAATTATCTAAGGCCAGACATTAAGAGAGGTAATATTTCTGAGGAGGAACAGGATCTCATTATCAAACTACATAAGCTCCTTGGTAATAGGTACTCTCTCTCTCTCTCTCTCTCTCTCTCTCTCTCTACACAGGTTCATATTATAGATAATAATAATAATGATGAACAACCAAAAAATTTTATCAAACTTTTTTATCACAATAACTGGACCTACTATCGGTTTGAATAAAAGAACTTACTAAAGAATCTCTCTCACTCTCTCTCTGCACAGGTTCACATCATATTATAGATTATGATAATAATATGGTCAAAATTTTGACCTACCAGTTTAAATTAAAAAACTTACTAGAGAATATTTTTATTATAAAGTAGTAAGGTTATCAATCATATCAAATTAATATTTATTCTATTATCTTATTTTCTCGGTATTATTGTAGGAATCTATATATAAAATATATTTTGAATATAATGGTTAGTATGACGGATATATTATATATGATAATATATTTATATTTAGTAATATATTTTAAATATAATAATTAGTGTAGCGGATAGCTTATATATGATAATATATTTTGTATATAATAGCGAATGTAGAGCATTTGTAATACACACAAGATTAATACATAATTATTTTTGCTCTTTCAATATCTCTTCTATTATAAAGTAACACTATTACATTACTTAGAAAAGTACTCTTTTTTTTTTTTTTTTCTCATATATATTACAAGTTCATGGTACGAATTTTTTTTTTTTATTTCTCAACTCCTCTGTGCTCCTAGATAGTATTTCCATTTGAATATGGACTGTGAACCGTACTCCTAATATGGAAAAGAAAAGGTGGTCTTGGAAGAACAGATTTAATGTGTGTTCTCATTCTTTATAGCCAGTTAATTAACACCGCTAAAAAAAAGAAGCAAAAATGTACCATTATCACGTAACCCATAAAAGTGGCTACAAATGATGACAAACAATTCGCTGTTTTGGTCATTTTAAACCCATTTCTCAAACCAAGAAGTCAATGCCAGAGACAGGAGGTTAGCAGTACCCATCAGGGGTGAATCGTATTTAATTACTCTCCAACTGCTTTCAAAATTTTTTGCCTAGGATTTTATGCACAATTTATATTCGAATAGTGTTTTGTTTTCAGAAAATTTTGTGCCAATAATAATAATAATTAAAACTGTACAGGCACCACCTAAATCTTTATCTCAAAATGAGTAATTATGATCTCTTTGATTCGCTCTATTCCGACCACAAAAAAAAAAAAAAAAAAGACGCATAAAAACATTTTTCTTTATATCTGTAGTCACTATCACGAGCAATGACACACACACATAAATTAATTGCTATCGCATTTTGGAATTTCTCAAGTTTCATGTAATCGTTTGAATCTAAATGGCCATATTCCTATTTGTATGAGGGGTCCATTCAAGGTATACGAGATTAAAATTAGACAACCTAGAAAAATGACGCTTTTGTGGGGTTTGATTATGCTTGTAATCGATATGGATGGTATAGGTGGTCACTCATTGCCGGAAGATTGCCGGGGAGAACAGACAATGAAATCAAGAACTACTGGAACACCAATTTGAGCAAGAGAGTGCAGCCTCAGGGACGACAAAGGCAGAAGACTCAAAAACATTCCATCACTGAACCACACAAGGTCATTAGAACTAAAGCGGTTCGGTGCACAAAAGCAGTCGACTTCCCACAAGAAAAAAGACCGGATAGAATTGAATCGGCCAATACCAATGGGGACACCGTTGTCGACGATTCCTTCAATTTTTTGATGGATTTGGACATGAACGATCTGTTCGTTTCCGACGTTATAAACTCCGAATTTCACCAATCGATGTCGCCAGATGAAAGCGATAATAATAATAATAATAATGCAGCTGGTGGAGGTACGATGAATATTTGTCCTAGCTATGATTTTCGTCTCCCTGATTTTGAAGTAGTCATGCAGAGGAATTCGGCCGATGAAGAGACAATATTGCCGGAGAATTGGAATGGTAATAATGATCTTCTTCAACCATATGAAGCTTTGGAACTCAAGACCCTTGAATCCCTTTTTGGTTCAGAGGAGGAGTGGATTAGTTAAATCAAATGGCCCGAGCGACTTCATTTTGCTTCCAACTCGCAATAATGTTGCCCAATTTTACATGTATTTTGGGAGAAGTCTATCTCACCCCTTTGGCCATGTAATCACTATATAAAAACGACGTTAGTTTTTTTTATGTATTTTATCATGAATTTACATTTTATATACGTTGCATTGTGTGTTTATACATGGGCTCGGAGCTAAAAAAGGGTCAGAGGGGTACGGTAAAAAAAAATTTATTAGCTATATATATATTTTGTTGATATTGTTTTTAGTGTTCAATTGTACCCATTTAAGAAAAGTAAAATTTTTTAACTCATAGAATTGTGTCCACCCAACAAAAGAAAAAACAAATTTTAGTTTAATACACACCATTACAGTTGTACCTAACCATCGTAATACAATTAAAAAAAATATCCAGTCCCACTTGAGTTTTTTTACCTTAGAAATAATAGAATAAAATAATTTACCAAAATAGAGTGAAATAAAAGTATCTACGAAAACAGGGGTCAAAGTCGTAAGTATAACTTACAACTTCTTTAAAAAAGTCGTAAGTGGCATTTACGATTGAATAACAATTTGTGTACTTCAATTAAAGTCGTAAGTGACTTCAACACTCGTCAATAATTTGCTATTATTGAATTGAGTTGTAAGTAATACTTACGATTTTGACTTTATTTTGGTAAATAGTTTCATTTCACTTTATTTTGGTAAATTTTTTTATTATTACAACTATTATAGTAAAAATCCGGCCCACCTTAACCTTTTCTGCCCCTCTCTCTCTCCCCCCTCTCCTTCTCTCTCTCTCTCTCTCTCTTAAGATTTAAACTATTTATATATCTTACATCTCGTTCAGTTACAAAAAATGAATAAAAAAATTTGTAACTTTTTTTGGACTCATATGATTTTTTTATTAAAACTTAATTTGTTTTTAAGAAAAAAAATTGTAGCTTTGAGATGTGTTAATTGTATTCTTAAGAAAAAAATCAAAAAATTTATGTTCGTTAGGGCAGAAAATAGAAAAAAAATAAAGAAAAAGAATAGTTTTTCGTTGCTTTTTTATCTAAAAATAATAATAATTTTTTTGTTACTTTTTCATCCAAACGAAAAGTTTTTACCTAAATAAATGTTAACTTTTTATTTTAGTATTTTTATCAATATGATTAACATCCAATTTCTAAATAAAATTTAACCTGAAAAAAGTTATATAAGACAAAAAAAAAAACTTATAGTTTTTTTTTAACTCAAAAAAAATATATAATTAGTATCCATTCACGTATAAATTTCTCACTCCGTTGTGCGCATAAGTGATAATTAAAATTGAGAGTGAGTATTATAGGAATTAATTGTTGGAGTGCGAGGATAAGAGAATACATGTAATTTACAAATTAGCTAAAAGAGAAAAACTAAAACAGCAACTTGAAAAGTTAGATATAAAACTTTTTGTGAATTATAATATAATTCTAGCAAGCTATTAGCGAGCAACAAATTAATTAGTTGCAATAACTACACTTGTTGTCCGTCATCCCATAGTATAATTTTATACCAATTAATATTTGTTATTTCAACGGCTAGTTGAAAAGTACTTCATGTGAATATGAAACGACAGTAATGAACAGTCACTTTTAATGGTCCCTCTTACCCTAAAATATGACTTCTCTTTATGCTTGCTGCGTCGAAAGAAATTTATATAATGTTTGTTTTGAGGGAAAAATGCATGGAAATTATGGAAAAGGGCAAAGAGAAAAGGGTGCAATGGAAATTTCTATAATGATGGAGAACAATCTTTCTACTCACCATAATCGATCCTTCCAACTTTGGAAGGGAAACGGAGGAACTTGAAGGATCTCTTTTCAAATAAAGATAAATACTGTCAAATGCATTTTGTTTTTAATTATTTATATTTTAAAAAATACTGTTTATTGTGAATGAATGGAATTATGAAAAATTATAAATAAAGTACATTTAACATTTTCTAATAAATATAATTATATATAGAATTTGTTCGAGAGTATAATGGTAAATAAAAAAAAACATTAAATATAAGGATAAAAAAAAAAATTGACTGAAAGAGATAGAAACTGATTAAAATAAGGTTAGAAATTTTTTAATTGTATTAAGTAGAATTATATTAGTGTGTATTTAATTAAAAAAAATTATTAAGTAGACACTGTTGTTATTAAATTAAATTTTTTTTTCCTTTACTTTGATTGACACAATTAAATACGAAGATTAATGCCACTATCTTCTTTTTTTTAATCTACTTCTTCTTATCATAAATATTGTATTTTGAATAGTAATCTATCCCGTCCAAATAAATTAAACGGGTACAACCTACGATTTCCAAAAACAATTTGGTACGTCAAC
The DNA here is from genome assembly GCA_003260245.2 of Sideroxylon spinosum. Classification (NCBI taxonomy): domain Eukaryota; kingdom Viridiplantae; phylum Streptophyta; class Magnoliopsida; order Ericales; family Sapotaceae; genus Sideroxylon; species Sideroxylon spinosum. Next base: position 28,713,593 of record QLOD02000013.1, on the reverse strand, counting down.
AGAGTATCCAATGCAAAACTCTAAACTACGACTGCATGTGAATACGTAGGCATCCCAAATCACATCACATACTGAAATACAAATATGAAATTCATATCCCAGGACCACTGTGCCTTTAGTTTTTGTCCACCTTGTAGCCGGTAATTATTCATGTTTGTTTCTAGGATAGAAAGGGGACAAGGGTGTGTAGTCTATGGGCCCACCAAGTTGATTGGATTGAGCAATCTAACAAAACGATGGATGGGTAATCACTCGAGGATGGATGTATTATATATTTTTATTTTTAGATTTATTTTTTTATTAAAATTTAAAAATTTAAAATTATTTTCAACTATATCGTCTCATATCTCACGTCAAAACATATTTTTTATTTCATCTTATATATCGTTAATCAAACACCAAAAAAATAATCTGATATAAAAAATTAATCTCATATTATATCCAATTTTATATATTGTTTATGATATTATTTATATCTCATCATTTAATTCCAGAATCAAACATGGTATAACATATTATCAGTTCATATATATATATTAAAGTATTAATTAAGAAAAAAATTAGCTTGCTATTGCTTCGTTTTCAGAATGCAACGAAAACACTACACTCACTCCATCGCTTATTTTACCCGTATCAAGGTGGTGTTTGAATAATAGGAAAAATATAAAATATTATTATAACAGTGATATATAACAAAATTTGATTAAAATAAAGTATAAAAAAATGATAAAAATTTATGAGTTTTAGTGGATGTTGGACTTCCAAACAGTCTCAGATCCGGTTATTTTAGTACAAGAATGTTAGTTAGAAGTTAAATTAAAATTATTTTATTTTATCATTTATTTGAAATCAAAGAATTGAAAAAAAAAAATTGTTTTTCACACTTAATTTTTTTTATTTATTTTCCTTTTCTATTTCGCTAGCAAAAAGAAATAAATATTTATACTCCTCCTTCCTTTTATCGTAAAATCAACGAGGAAAATGATATTCTCCCATCTCATTTTCTTTCTTTCTTTAGAATTTCCCTCTCGGTTACTTTATCTTAATTTCACTAATTACCAAACACAGTTAGTGTAATTTTTTTCCTTTTCTTTTTTTATTTTATTTTAAGTGAAATTTTTAAAAAACACTTCTAGTGCTTATCATAATGAAATGATTAATGCATCTGCATCATTAACTAATATTAAACTAAAAAATGTTACGCTTACACTGTTCTATTTACACTCTTGATTACATTTCGGTCAAAATGACATCATTTTAACTTTTTTTGGATGAAGAGTCCAAGATGAATGAAATAGAAAGAGTGAGGTATCCTTACCCATAACAAATTAGTTTTTTTTTTTTAACTAATAATTTGTAGAAATACTATTCACATTTTAAAATAAAGTACAAAAAAAACATTTTATTTTTGTTTGATAAAAATGTGTAGATGTTGAATAAAGTTAGAGATTTTATTTTTATTTTTTATGAAAAATTTTAAAAATAATTAGAGAAAGTTAGATAAAATTAAAAGATTAATGAACATTTCGAAGAAACTTTGAGCACATATGAGCTCTTAGTTTTTTAGCACAAAAAAATTTTTTTTTGTGTAATTTATTTGATCAAATTTTATTTTATTTATTTTCTAACTTTTAGAGCTTTTAGGCATATTATTCATATTTAAAAGAGGTATTTAAAAATAAAAAATCGATGTACATGTTAAGAAATGATTTTTTTTCACATGTGATTAGTATGTTTAAAAATTATTAGAGAAAAACAAAAAGTTGAATTGTTATGGGCAAGAAGACCCCATCCCTTCTATTCCGTTCATCTTATACCTTTTTACTCATAAAGGGTCAAAACGATGTCGTTTTAGTCAGGGTGTGAATTGAGTTCAAATGTTACATTTTTGTATAAAACTCGTATATTATTAACAATAAAAATACATTAATTGTAATTGTCAACGGCATTTTTGTATGTCTAATTCAAGCTTTCAGCGTTTTAGGTCCTGTTTGACCACAACAAAAAAACTAAAACTTATCAAAAGTTACAAAAAATTCGTACTGTCTTCCAACCAAATTTTACTACTCATTACCTTTATGTCAAATCTTTGTACTTTTACTATATTTTTTCTACCAATTTTTTTCTATCAAACAACCCCTTAATTAAGCCAAACACACTGTACCCCAACGTCAAGACTACTAATCAATAAAGTTTGAGATGCATCATTATCGGATGGAGATACAATCGTACAAGGATGGTCCAACAATTAAATTTTTAGTAATTTCGATTAATTTAGTATGATTGAGAGTCCCACAGATTCCATTTACGGTGATAAAAAAATTGAAAAACACTAAAAAATTTTAAAAGTTATTTATTTTTAATTTAACTAAATTCACAATTTATTTTAATTTAATTTATTTTATTTTATTTTTAATCACCTTAAAGGCACCCGTAACAATCTAGCCCACACAAGAAGAAGTCACAATCGCAGGTTTCACTACTGCAACCGTCAAAAGTGGTACAATTCAAGGAGGGGAAAAAAAAACACCGAGGCACTGTTTGGAAATTCTCAATTTTTAATTACTTAATTTTTTGTAAATAATTAAATTTATAATTTTTTTTTTACGTTTTCAACTTTTTTTAAGTTATAAAATTAAAAATATGAAATTAATAAAAAAAACTAAAAAACTAACTACTAACAAAAATTAAGGTTGCATTTAATTTATTTTTTTTGTTTTTTTGCTTTCGTTTTATGTATTAAAAGTTTCAAAACACTCAAAATAATTTTTTATTATTTTTCGTCTCATATGTAAACTTATTGTCTGTTTTCTAAAACAAATTTTAAAAATACAAGTAATCAAATGCGTTTGAACTGTTTTTTTCCAAAGTATTGTAAAATAAAAAAATAAATTCAAAACAAAAAAACAAATCAAATAAAATCTAACTTTTTTAGTATGATAGACGTAAATTGAACAGTGATTTTGTACACATAAACGGTACAGAATCTCATTTTGAAAAATAAAAAATATAGAGAAAACCTTAAAAAAAACAAACGCAAATAAACAAAAATAAATGAGACACGAGATTTAACGAGATAAAACCCTAGAACCATTCTTAGGTAAAAACCTCTAGTTTATAAAGCGACTAACCCTGAAAATCAATCCACTATAAAATCGAAGAATACAAGAGTTTACCATACATGACTTAACTCGACAGCCGTCCTAGTCTAAGTACCTCTTGCTTGCTAGAATCCGGAATGAATCTTCTCCCGTGTGATTGACTCTGTTCCTAAACCCGAACGACACCTTCTAGAACCCAGAGATGTTCTTAATTCTTCAAACCTTGAAGCAGCGATTAAATATTGTTCTTTGTTTGTTTTCACTTTTGATTGACTCTATCAAAATATGTCTTCTTGATTCTCTAAAAAGTGTTAACTCTAGGTATGGCAGAATATGAGATATTTATATTCGCTCCACCCGTTCCCAACTAGGAAACATAATTAGAATAAAATCTATCAGAATTTTTGCATTAAGGAACAATTTAACCAATCAAGACTCAATACAAAAATTATACTTATTAACTCGTAATTATCACACTTAAAAATTAAACCTTACGATCTCCTCCTTGACAATTACATGACAAAAACCAAACTAAAATACAAAATCATAACCCTAAGCTCAAATAAGAGCATTTGACTCCCCTTCAATAGATGACTCAAACAATATTTGTAATATCCCCCTTGAGCATTGATGTATTTCCAAATTCCTAAAATTGTATCATATTCTAAAAATAATTCATTAGTACCAAAAACCTGCCAGACAAATGTTAGAGAACTAGTAATTAAAATAAAATAAAATAAATTTATTTTATGTCAAAATTCTCAAAATTCCATTCATGTAGTATAGGTAATATGTGGTTAGACTTTGGATTAATTAATATGCATCATGGTTGTACAATTGTTGCATGCTTTTCTAATTTTTATATTTTTGAAAGACAGGATATGTTTGGAGTGATAAAAAATAAAACAATTTGTAGGTTCGTAATTCGTATAGTAAAATAAAGTATGAATAATTTTTAGAAATTTTTAGAATTTTTTAATGTTTTTTAACAAATCAAATGCACTCATAATCTAATTAAATTTTACTAGTGCAATTCTCTAATAGGTGATCCACGATTTATTAGTTAATTGGATTCTATAGATAAAATTAGCATTCAACGGGACAATCATTTAATTAGAAAATTGAATCAGAATGTTATAGATCTTTGGTCGATAATTATTTTAAATAAAAAAATCAACTAAGATTTATTTTTACCATACATTGTCAACAAATTTATTTATGAAAATTTGAATACGTATACTTAGTGGATAAAGAGTTTATATATATATATAATGTTCGAAATTTTGAATATGTATACTAACTGGATAAAGAGTTTATATATATATATATATATAGAATGTTGAGGAGCTTAAATATTAGACAAATACTAATAATTTAAAACTATTTGGTAAAATAGTGTTTGTAAGAAATAACATTTTTATGTGACCTAAAAAACATTATTTGAAATAATGTTTTAACACTCCAAATATATTATTACCTATTTTGTCTGCTAGTTTACAAATGTAGAGACCTTTTTTAAGAAATGTTATTTTGGGAAAAAAAAGTGTTTTCTTAGAAAATATTAATTCAAATACCAATTTTTAGCCTAAATAACAAATATATATTTGAAATAGAATTTTAAAAACACTCTTTCAAAGGGTCTTTTTTTTTTTTTTGTTTTTTAAACTAAAAGTACTTTGACAATTACTTCAAAATCATCAATATTAATCAAAATACTAATCCCTAAATAGCCACAAAAAAAAAATCGCGAATAAACAATCAATCTCCAGTACTTGAGTAATAAAGAGATTGACCCATTAAACTTTATGCAAAAAACCTTTATGAGGAAAAAAACATGGGAGAACAAAAAATACTTTCGTTGTCAAGCAATACATGCAACGGTAACAGAGTTTGCTTAATAGTTTAATGGACGACTTAACGAGCGTACTCACTGCATAGGTAGAAAAACCACTTCGCCATCATACAGCTCTCTATGATGCACAAGAAGAT
>QLOD02000013.1:28674483-28685943 GCA_003260245.2 Sideroxylon spinosum | reverse complement strand
ACTGTCCTGACAAGCTTCATAAGAAGCCAACCAACTTTCGGCGTCCATGACCTGTCACCCAAGTGGCCCGACCGACTACAATTATTATCCAGCACTCGCCACCCACCTGGGTATAGAAAGTCAAAAGTGTACAGTTTCCATAATAATGTGTGAACAGATTTTCGAGTTTCAGCCAAAAGAGAAATATAGAATCAATTTTTGAAGAATAATGATGCATATATATATATATATATATAGATAAATTTTCGTTTTTTCCCACAGTTCATTTGTTTATATGAAGGTGACTCTTTATGAGGCTGAGAACTTCATGGGTGTGTTGCATTCCACAGTAGTATAAGACTTTCGACTTTTATATTTTTATTATTATTATTATTATTATTTTGTAGGGTAGTATTTGATGTTGTCTTTTATGAAAATATTGGTGTGAAGTTCACTTTTATCTTTATTGAACTATATCTCTAATAAGTATATTTAGTGTGTTTGGAATTACGTAAAATCATATAAAATTTGTAAAAATTAATGTTTCGTACTTTGAGCGGTGAATAAAAAAATTAAATTATATAATCTCGTAATTCGTATTTGTAGAGATTTATAAAATTTTATATTATTTTGTATAGTTCCAAATAATGCTATCGTATACCCTGTGAAAAAAGATACAATTTTCCATTCGTTGTTATTAAATTTATAAAAATTACTTAGATTTATGAATTACTACTTTTAGAAATATCAAGACTTTACATCTCGTTACAAATTTTGGTTACTAAATGAATTTCAGTAACTCAACATCATAATGTTAAAATAGACATATTAGTAACAATTTACACTTATATTTTTTATATGTTTATTCAATAATTTACAAATTAATAGATCACCTTAAGTGAAAGGATATAGTAATGCAATACTGCATCTAAATGTGCGTGTTTATGCATATTTTATATTTATATGAATATATGTTTTATGATGTTTCATTTAGCTCTTATTTAGTAACATAAATTTCCAATGTCTTGACACTGAATTTTCATGAATTTTTAACAATTTTTGAGGAGTTGACAACCCTAAACGGGCCAAAAGTGTGAGCTCTGGAGACTTTAGGCGTTCAGGCTTGGCTCCAACCCTAAAATTATGGTTTAGAAAATGGTATGAATTCAGTATGATTACGATAGCAAAGAGCCAAAGATCCAATTGGGTCCCCCCCAATTTCAAAGTAAGCAGAACCTTTCAACTATTTTCCTTGAAAGGAACTGTGGAAAATGCCTCAAGAGATCTTTATCCGCCATCTCATCACCAACAAGAAAACATGCAAACATCTGCCAAAATCCCAGGATTTTTTAGCTTTGAACCGTTCAAAACAACATGTGAAATAAAAAAGGGAACAGAATCAACAAAGGCAACATATGCCATTCTTCAATTAACGCACATACATTATTATTCAATCCAACAACTTAAACAAAAAAAAGTAGCATTTCCTAGCTCTCACTCAATCTCCATACAAAAGATAAGTCTTACATGAAAAGCAAAGCGAGTAGTAAAAGCACTGACCCACCATCTTCCAAAACACAGGTACTCTTTTGGCCTTTGGTTCAGAAACCACCTATTCAAAACTGATCATTTATCTGCAAAAGCAAGACAATGCAGACCAGAAAAAAAATTGACTTGAGTAGCAGAGTAGAGACTGAAATAAATTTAACGACACAAGCATAACATAATAGAACTGATTAGCATTATTTATATGTAGCGAATGGTGGGAGGTAAATTACCATCACGGGTAATGAAGAAGTCTTGAGAAGAGTTGGGTATGGAAATTGAGAGCTGGGTAGTTGAACCAGGCACATAACTTGAAGACTTATCCTCAGAACCCATCCACGAATCCTTGTTTTTAGGCCTTTCATCGAAAAAATGGTGCATTATTTTCTGGGGTTTGTCATCCCTTTCCAACATATCACTGCCCAAAACATTGAAATACTGGTCTTGTTTTTGTTGTTTTGAGGAGTCTGCGAGACCTTGGAGCTGCAGGAAAGGGTACCCACTTTGAAACACAGAGTGAGTAGTCCTCTGTTTCAAAGAGGAACCACCCATTGTCAGTGGTGTCAGTTGCCAGGGATCCTCCATTGATGAACCAGAAAAATTTCTGACAGCCCCAGAACTCTCAGTGAAGAAAGCATGCTCATCAACCTCCTCCTTCGTTCCACAACCATACCTATTAAAAAGTTTAGGAATCAGTGATCAACAATAGATGATTCAAAGCAAGAAACCACACACACACATGCATACATACATTTGAGAGAGAGAGAGAGAGAGAGAGAGAGAGAGAGAAAGACCTGTAATCTTTATCTGGATTGGAATAGGGACCAGAGTCCAAGAGCAAGTGGGTAGTGCTCCCTTGAGATGACAAATCAGACCCAGGAGGCCTTGAATGATGATAAGGGAAAGAGGGGTGTAGATGAGTACTGCTATAACTAGGTTGGTTGTGGCTGTGGGGGTGGGAGGTGTCAGAGACAATTGATGAGAGTGAAGAGAGAGAGTAAAGGTTGGTGTTTGAAGGGTTACCCAAAACAGAGGGGTTCTGGTCTTTGGTGATTGATGAGATGGGTATTGTTGTTTTTGATGCGTAATTAGTAGAATTTGTTGTTGTTGTAGTAATTTCCACAGGCTTTCTTGAACGGTTTCTGCCTCTGTGCATGTGTCTCTCGCAGTACTTTGAGTCTGGGTAGGCTTCTTTTGAGCACCTCCATTTTTTACCATCTGTTCTCCTGCACCTCCCTGGCTCTGGATCGATTTTCCTCCCAAAACCCATCTCAAAACAGTTCCATCCAACTATGCCCACAAATCAACCAGACCCAATTTGATCAGTTTATTATTTCTCTTTTATAACAAATGAAAAAAGGGGAGAAAAAAAATGTTGAAAGATACGAAGTATGATGGGCTTACTGTGCTGAGGTTGGTGAAGGAGGAGCTTTGAGGAGAGTGAGGAGTCCAAGCTTCTTTTGATGGTGAAGAGGAGATCAGGTGGGATGGGCATGCCAGAGACCATGTACTTGAAAATAAGGGCTTGGTGTTCAAGCTCTTGCCACTGAGTTGCAGTGAAGGGGAACCTATTTCTTCCACTCATCATAAAGAAACACAGAGAGAGAGAGAGAGGCTTCGCAGCAAGAAAATACCAGAAATGAAACAATTAAACAAGTTTCAGAATTCAGAGAGGTCTGGGGAGAGAGAGAGGGAGAGAGAAGAATGGGGGTTGAATAAATTTGGAGCCCCTCCTGTAGAAGTAGTAGGTATATTTATTTCAGGGACCATTTGTGCTGCAGAATCTTCTGTACATGGATAATTTTACTATTGGTTCTGATCACAGTGCTGCCACCCCCACCTCCCTTTCTCTCTCTCCTCTCTCTTTCTCTCTCTTCTGAGGCTGTACTGTGCTCATATTATGACTGCATCTGCTGCTAGAATGCTGCACAGATGGCAGCACTTGTCTCTGCCATCTATACAGAAATCCATAAACTAAGGTGGGGGAGGTGGGGATTAATAGCAATTGTTGGGACTTTTATTATTTTTATATATGCAAAGTGACTGTGAGAGTTGGTGTCTGTGTCTGTGTCTGAAGCCCCCTCCCTCACAGTGCCTGATTCATGAGAAGATTGTACGGGTTTCAGCTTTTACTGAGAACCCACTGCCCTCTTCACTTTTACTTTTTATCTCTCTGTTTCCTTTACCTGAGAGAGGCTGACACCCCCCTCTGTTTACTTTTTGAACTTTATTCAATTATCGGGTAAGTTGAGAAATGGGGACTAACTTCCTGCCTTTAGTCAGGAAAGCCCTCAGTTTCTGCTTTCTGATTAACTTTGAAACTTTCAATACTCTCTCTAACTACTTGTTGGGAGGGATTATTTCATCCCAGGGCAATTAGACTAGCGATCGTTTGGTACATAGTGAAATATTAAAATATTTTTAAAATTTTTAAAAATAATTTTTTTATTTTATTATACAAATTATAAATCCATAAATCACCTCATATTATTTTACTTTTTTTTGTTTTGTTACACTAAACATGCCTAAGCATGCCGTAACAGACTTGAGGACTCAGTAATAAGATTAATCTTAGACCTCCAAAGGGTAATTTTGTAATTTCACAAATCTCCCACAAGTTATCTATAATTTTTAGAAGAGACCACACGTCTTTCTGTAGTTAAATGGCTCGGAAGAATTAATCATCTTACCCCTATTTTGGAATGTTACCCAACGAAATAGATGTTACAATATTTTTTTAGTTCTACTTACCAAAAACAATATATAATTTTTTTAACTCTTTAAATGTTTAAGTATTTTTCCGTAACAATTTAATTCTTTACATGTATAAGTGTTTTGAATTGATAAAAAAATATCAATGTCAATTGCCGTTATCAAACGTTGGATAATCAAAGAATATCATTTACCATGTAAAAAGGTATTGACACTCGCTCATGATCCCAATTCAGATACTGACAACTCCCTCCCTACCCTTAGACAGAGAAATATAAACCATAGATTTAAGTCGAAAGGGCATTTGAGTAAAACCGCCACATAGGCAGCTGGTGTATTTTAGTTGCTTTCAGATTTTGTTTGGTTGCACTCAAAATGACAAGCATTATGTTTCCTAGAATTGCAGTGGCGTTATTGCTTGGTATTAAATTCAATGCACTTGCAAGGGTTGTCCTTATCTCTTGGCAGGCTCGAAACACATGCAAAGCACCCATTATTTTATTTGTTCCCCCTAAATTTTGAACCCAGCACAGCCGAAACTGAAGCAACTGCATTTAAATTCCCCTTTCAAAATCCCCAAAGGATCGGAAAGCAGAGCGCGCCAGAAATCTCCCAGAGAGGCCAGCTTTGACCACAGACCGTTTGGCTCTGACTCAAGTGGCTTTCCATTCAAGCAATTGACCTCCAAAACCCACGCACATCAACTATCAAAACTGATATGGGACACTATATATGGAGCACATAATCACCCCCAAAGCCATGGAAAGGCAAATTAACAGACTTTCATTTGATGTTTTGAGCACTGTTCCATCCACTGAGAGGAGAGTTGTTACAAGTTCGAACCATTCATTAATCCCTCAGCTGACCCTGTCAACGGAAAGATGACAAATTTGTGCTCTAGGAGGGCCTTTTCACGAGAAAAACATTTCCAAAATATAGTCTCAGCTAACTGAGATCGGATGGTAACTCGAACGCAAGGTACATAGGAACACTAGTTCAGGGCAAATGGTTGTGGGGTTAAGATGAACAATGCACTGATACAAACAGTATTTTAGATACGTGGGCTCTAAAGTCGGTTTCTAGCAGCTGGATTTTCACAACTTGAACCCTGAGTGACCTGAATTGTGCCTGCAAAGAGAGTCCCTATTCTTAGAATTATAAATTACTGTAAAGAACGGGAAGCAAATCGGAGCATCAAAGAGAATTCGGAACTTACTACATTGACAACCTCCCCTTGCAGGCTTCAGCTTTTTTATTGTATAACTTGAACGGTCATTTCTGCGGCTGAAGATCATATATAGTTTGGAAGTCTGGACTACCTCCACCAGAAAATTGCACCCGAAAAATTAAAAAAAAAAAAAAAGCACAGAAGTGTGGTTTTCTACTGACTGGTAAGAAGAAACGCTTAAAATTTAACTCATATTTCATACTAAATACAATATTGCCTTCCAACTTTCTACTTAATGTTCTGAATTTCCCCATCATAGAGCAATTAGTCTAAATCACGATGCCAAAACTTCTGTAAACTGTCTCTTTCATTTAACCATGTCTACATTGATTGGATTCAACAGGCTAAGAAAAAGGGAACAGAATGTTCATCACACTTGGAAAAAGGGGGGAAAGATGTAGATCTCAATTGAAATGTAAGCTAAAAACAAAATTTATAAGTTACAGAACTTGCGTTCTATATCTAACCAATAATACATTTCCGCCAACCTTGCATGGCAGCACTACTCCTTTTGGAAGAAAGACAGCACAAGATCTGTATGTACAGAGAAGAGTTGTGTGTCCACAAATAACTGTATCACAGAACAAGGGGAGAATACAACATATTAATATGCATTCTACTTAACTACCTGCACAATGTTGCAATTCAAATTTCACAAAGAAGAAAAGGTGATTATACGGCCACAAGTCAAAACTACACTGAAACTTGTTTCAAAGCAATATATGTAACTCCAGCAACTTTGTTACTGATATCCCAAAACAAATGTAAAAGAAAATAAATCTTCCAGCATAAGCCCTGCATTGCAATAGGTCATCCACTAACAAAACATTGAACAAAATTGGAATAATTTCTAAAAATATAGAGAGAGCCGTGGCCGAATTCATCATTGCGTAACAGAATATGGACTAGCCTTGGTCAATCTAAAATGAAATAGTGCCGAATTGGTCTATTGGGTTGTATTTACTTCAAAATAAAATAAAATAAAAATAAAGAGGAACTGGTGTGACTGAAGTTCATTGATTTAGATTAAGCAACAGAAATTACATTGGCAATGAACGTACCTTCATAAAAGGTCGGTCACGACTGGGAAACGATTCAATGAAACTTTCCTTTAGAAGCAACGACACCTAAAGTTCAAATAGAATATTATTATGTCAATTGCTGAACAATTTTAGAGAGGTCAATTCCATAGCACAACGTAGTGTTCATCTACAAGTTATTGGATGATTGTAGGTGTAACTGCACAGCGAGCCCTGCAGGGTCCTTTGCAGAAGAGCTGATCAGAAAATGAAACCTCACTTTCATAGCTGCAAAGGAAATATACTCGCAGCGAATGCTTTTCGATTCATAAACGTGCTGATTACTATTTTTCAGTAAGTGGAATACACTGGTTACACTTCCATAAAAAATATCCTTTTAAGCAATTTAAATGACTGAGGAAACTGCTAAATGGGCAATGGATCATGCTCAAAATTGCGAAATTTTAGCACAGTAAGCAGAAAGGGCAATTTCCACGGAATAAAATGATGCTGATTTAATTTTGCATGCAAATCATGATTTCCAATAGTGTCAGGGTGCGTTTGGCCGCTAAAATTCTCTGCACGAATTACAAACCCACAATTTCTATCAAATTATCTCATTTTATCTCACTTTTTATCATTCCAAACACACCCAAATTATATACTAAACCTTTTGGTTGTAATTCAATCCATGAGGAAAATAAACATATATACTAAATTGTATGTAAGCTCCATCGAGTTTGGTTCACTGGATAACAGATTATACATTACTTCACAGTTCGAATTTACCAAAAAGACTGGGCACCTACTGCGTTCCATTCAATATTCTATTCAATTAAGTGCAAATACCTTATCATCATTGGATTGAACATTTGTAATAGTGTGAGAACGAAGATTAGAGCAGAGAGAATCCAGGTAAAATCTCAACACTGCTAGGAAACCCTTGGCAGCTTCAACCTAAAACAATAAGAATTCACGTGCAACGGTAATTTGGAAGTCAATAAAATTACAAGGAGATATTAACAAAGGCATCCTTCAATTCTGTTGCATTAAATAAAAATACTGGAAGTCTGAAACATGAAGTGCGTGAAACATGAATTACTTAATATTGAGACAATTATTGACCGTGCTTTACAGATATCTGAATCACCAAAGACAATGATGTCCTAATAAGAGAGAAGATAATTGTCTAGAACACCATCTGGGCAAAATATCCCTTCAAACCCATAGGTTACAAATAGATTGGGAAATAAATTTCAGAAAAGTGATAATTTCCAATGTCCTATTGGAAACCCGGTGAGAAGATGATAAGACCTTTTTGCAGTGGCAGATTTATGCTCAAGTAAATGTATTGAATTTTTGAGTATCTTGTCAATAAACGGTAGAAATTAAAATTTTTCTTAGTCTGAAATTGTAATTTTTAACATCAACAGTTTTCACAAATTCCATAATTTATTGCTTAAATCTGGTTTCTTTATTGGGAAAAAAATTTCCTAATCTAATGTATTTCTCTTCACATCAGCTCATACTGACTTCTTCCAAAGCAGTTCCATCCCAGAATTGATGCTCAAAAGGCAAGTGTAGACCCCTAAAGAAAATTAATCCTATCTTAGCCCTCAAAAATTACCTAACTTGGACAATGACATAAAAATAAAGATATCCACCCACATACAACATAGGCGGGTTTTAACTTGAGTACAATATAAAGCTGATGATCTATAGGACCATGTACAAAAACATACCTGCACATCAGTACACTCGTAGATTGGCCTTTTTCTCCCCAAGAAACTCTCACCAACAAGTTTTGCATGATAATAACTCAAGGATGAGTATAACTCCTTCTGTTGAGGTAGTTGAGGTAAAGTTGACGATTTCACCTATTTCATCATGCAGTAATGGAAATATAAGATAGCCGAGCTTGAAAATGCATTAAACCAAATAGTCTAATGTGTTATGATAGTACGAGTAGAACAACCAAATTAACATAAAAGACAAAATCAAGCAACTGTGATAAGCAAACACATCATAGCTTATTTCAGAACTTCAAGGGCCCCTCATCACCTTCCATCCATGCCAACAAATCTGTGCATTATTTGTAGTATTTATGCTCCAAACAAAAATTCAATGCCCTGACAATGATGTTTAAACCCCAATCAAGGAAAGCCCCATCCCCATTCCATCAAAGTATTTCATCTTAATCCTCTTATCAATGTACTAGGTAAATGTGCACCTCAACACATGTGATTGCTCTCACATTGGCCATCAAGTTGTTGAGACAGATTTATAGGTAAGTGGATTCTCTAGTTTATGTTATTTATGAATTAGGAAGTTTTTTTCCTTTTTTTTAAACCGAACTGGATTTAGAAACCTAATACCATGTGATTAACAGAACTAACTTCTCAAATGATCAGTAAAAGAATGTCAGCACAATTACTACTATGCTACACAACTAGTCCTTAATGTAGTTTTGTAACTGATTAACTATTTGATAAATATTAGAGTTATGGCATTATCTTCTATTTAGGAATATTACTCTTTTCCTGATTTGAATAGGATCATTTATGATTTTCCTTCTACATTGTACAAATCTTCTAAACATTATAAATACAATGCAAGACAACCCTAATGGGTGTGTCAAATCATTCAACTAAATTGTAGAATTTCTCCATGGTATCAAAGCCAACGATAGGCCTATGAATTTCCATTAAATTCAGTTTGCCTATGGGCAACAGCTTTTGTCAACTGTCAGACCATTGTCTTACTTTTATATGATTAGTCTGTCATTGTCTAATCCTAGTCCAAAACCCTTACCATCTTGGTTCTTGGTTCTCGTGTCTGTATCAAGAAAATATTCTAGTTTTTGCTTTAGGTTCTTGTGTTTGTATCGAGAAAGCCCTACTACCTAGGTTTTTGTGTTTGTATTAAGCAACCAATTGGCATATTTCAAGTCTCCTTGTAAAGTTCAACACTGCAGTGATTCTTAGTCATCAGAAAAGACCAATGGCGACTTCAAGTGTACAAGGTCCTAATCAACTCTTCCAGACTTCGAGAAGTCAAACTGAGTCCATAGAATTTCATTGAAGTCCAACAACCAAACTCACTGCCAACTAGCAGCCAATTAATTTTGTTAATGTTTCACTACCCACCAGCGGTCAGTTTTGTATGTGAATAAAACATATTTGTAACAAGCTTAAAAAATATGATATATATGTTCTAGCTTGAGGGAGAGCATTACAAATATACGTTAGAGATATGGTAGTATCTTATGTTTTAATGATATTATTCTCTTTCTAGCTTGAATACTATATATGATTTTCATTCCACAATGTAAACATCTCTTGATACCATAAATACAAGGCAAGGCAATCCTAAGAAAAGTGTCAAGACATTCAACTATAACATATAATCTCTAGGGTAACTATGAGGGACAAATAAGAAACACACCTGGTTCTTGTTTGTATCAACAACAATGACATTTGTTAACTTTGATTGCATTTCCATGGTCTTGTTCTTCACACCAACCTACTTCGTATCCAAAAAAATGTCAGAACAAGCTATGAAAATTGCAAGAAATAATAAATACCATACGATAAAAGAGAAAATATGAATCATGGAGAAAGTTCATAAAGGAAATGGGAAATCACAGAAAACTAATATGCAACACATTACATAATTCAAATGATTTCTAACAACACGGGAAAAGAAGACTTCAAGTTCAATCAGATAAATGCTAAAGAATTAATAGCAACAATATGATCATTGAAAAGATAGCAATATATCAAAGAATATGGATAGTGATATCCTGAAACAATACCAGAAGAATACTCAACAGGCATTCGTTTGAGCCAACTAAATGTCTATACATCTTAAAAAGGTTTCACCGTAACAGCTCCATCTAAAACTTGTGCTTTTATTTCACTACAGTCTATAATGTCTCCATCTAAAATCCATTCTTTCATTTAACTGTAACACTTCCATCTAAAACCCATGCTTTGATATATCCATATTCTTATAAGTAAACAGACAGACATGCTAAAGCCTGAAGCATGGGAGATTTCTTTCTTATTCTTGCTGACCATGCAGAATTGAAGAACTTACTATGTATGGGACCGGGGCATCCAAAAAGTCCAGCATGTCATTTGGCAAAACCTGGAAGTATATTCATACAGCTGATGAAACCAATAATCCAAAGGAACTAGTAGAAGAAAATTGAAAGAATTTAGCAATGATTAAATGCCCAGATGAGATAAATTTCTATGAAAAGCTGAATTACAAGTCTTAATTACGGTATGGGAAGGAACAATACCGGCATTAACAAGCTTTGCCACTGATAAGGACGGATTAATGGGATTATGGACAGGACTGAAGCAGACAATAAACCCTGCAAATCAAACAAAATAATATTCAGAAAGAAAATCTTAGGTGTTACAGAATTTTTTCAATAGGAAGTTCTCAATTGAGAGTTGAACACAATTTACAAGGAATATTTTCAAAGTGCATAGTGAAGCATTACTTCAACTCAATTGACTTCTTATCAAGATAACCATGACAAGACAAACCCAAAATATGTATAAGAGTGAATTTAAGAGATTGTTCGAAGCATGTGTCAGTGTCCATGTCAATGAATATGATTCGAACTCAATACTTATTTTCTACATGGGCAGCTAACAGTCCGTATCAATGCCCATGATGTTCCTAATATTTTTTTTCAGTATGGGAATTAGTCAACCAGAGGCTGTGTATAGAACACAAAAACAACGATCCTCAGATTCTCTAACAATATAACAGAAGCTTAGACAGAACAGGTGGTGCATCAGACTCCATCCATATAAAACCCTATTCAATTTGTTGCTAGTACTATACATACCAAATTAGACGAAATAACGACAATTTGCTTCTCCAGCAGAGCGCCAGTGAAGAATGTCAACACCTGCATGTGTGAGACGAGTCAAGAGCTCAGAAATTTATTCAACGATC
>QLOD02000013.1:28663942-28674383 GCA_003260245.2 Sideroxylon spinosum | reverse complement strand
TAGAAAAGCTACTTCCAAAATGAAGCACATACTCACATTCTCAAGTCGTAAGGAGCCACATAGGCATGCAACAGCCCATACAGATAATGCAGTTGCCTCCTCCTCTGCCATGAGCGCATTGTGTACCTAGAGAAACCAAACACCCATAAGAGAAGCCTGAGAACAAAAGAAAAACCAAGTGGTGAAGTTTCACAAAATTAAATCATGTTTACTTGGGATTATACAAAAACTGTCAGTTTTGCTATCATCACAACCACAAGAGGTACCTCTGCCAATTCCAAACTACTGCTGCATGATTTCTGATCAATTGTTGACCCAGCAATATGTAACACTGTTTTATCAGGTCTTTGAAATTCCAAAGGATGCAGGTGCTCCAAAGGGTGGAATGTAATTGTTGAACCCCTTGCAGGGCAATGTAACCTATAATACTCGCATATTATTTGCAAGGATCCGTGGTTGTTTGCCTGCAGAAGTTGCAAAACAAGGGGGGGGGGGGGGAATGTGTGAATGGCAAGGAAAGACTTTACACTCACAAGAATATCATAGTCAAACATGGGGAATTTCTTAAAAAAGCTTTAAACCTTCGCCCATTCAAGAATATCATCGTGATCACTGGAATATTCCTGGCCTGAAAAGGACGGCTCTTCTATCTCTGCTTCATCAAGGTCACTCCTAAAAACCCTGTCATCACTAGGGGAGCCCTGAAAACTGTATCAAACAATTCATAAAGCATATTAAAAGTAACTCATGATAGAACATGTTATTTCCATGGAAAGCCTATCAATTTAGCTCTACTTGTAACCGCACTACTTTATTTCATTTGGTAATGACATGATGTGTGCAAAATCAGAACCAAATTAGTCTGGGCATCTATGCCATGACCAGGCTTTGGCTCTGTATGCAAGAAACAGTCTAGACAATACTCAGGCATAAAAAATACATCTACTTTTAAGTAAACAAGATCAATGTTAATCACAATTGAGGACCCAAAGCATAAGAAAACATATCTAAACTCCAATTGTGGCCTTCTAGCACATCATCTCCAGTACTGTGACTCACACTCATCAAAAGGAAGGCCAGAATTAAACGTATGTTGCAGTACAAAGTAAACCACAACCTAGTTACAATACTAACATTTAGGGTTAAATTCTTACTCAGTCAAACATAAACCTTACAATTTTTTCCCAATGAAATCTACTAAAGTTGGTTTGTTTTGTGTCTTCGATGAAATAGGTTAATGGGGAGCCCCTGAAGATGCCAGAAGATATTTCATTCAGAAGAAGATTCAGAAATCACAAAGGTCATTGATTGAAAAGAGATTCAAGCCCCCCCCCCCCAAAACAAAAAAAAAAGAGAGAGAGAGAGATATATAATAGTTTCACTTGAAAAAAGACATATAGCGTGTATAAGGTGTATAGGGTGCATCAAGAGAACACCAGTTCAGTGACAGAAGAGTAGTATAATGTACCTTGAAGAAGATTCAGAGCTCTCATACTGTTGATAGCGCAGAAATGGAAAAACAGCATTTGGCAAACGTCTATCAGCCAGTTGCTTGTTTGACGCATAATCATCAACAGCAGTATCACAAACTTCAGAGGTATCACTCTTAACCCCACATTCTCTTTTATCTGGGAGTTTTCTTATAGCAGGCTCAACTGGGACAACACCACTGTCATTCCTATCTTTATTCAGCAAGTGCATGTTATTCTTGAGCATTTGGTGGTCCGTGATACACCCATCATCCATGTCTTTTACAGAGATAGAATCACTTGGGCCTAACTGGGAAGTATCTATTGTTCCATTCAATTTATTGTTAGCTGCCTGCTCCAATGAAATGCAATGAGAGTCTTCTTGCAAATTTTCTTCCTCACCATGCCCATCTGCTGATTCCAAATATAAATCGCTTATACCTTTAGTTAACCGTTCAAACCTTTCTTCAGTGAAAATGCTGAGAGAGAGAAAATTTAAAATGAGAAATAATTAAAAAAAATAAATTAAACTATAATATCTTGATCAACAATCCAAGTAAATTGTAAATGAAAGTCGAAAGAAAAATAAAAATTGAAATTTCAAATAAACCAAACACGATAAATTTTTTCTACACGGTGGCATAGATCACAAAGAGCCAATTTGCATTTGATTTACATTTGTTATTGAGCAATTGGAGGAAAGAAACAAAAACCTTCCCAAATATTTTTACTATTTATCTCTGAGAATACATTCACTGCCAAAAAAGCAAAAAGAACTAATTCGATACATGCTAACATTTGGAAAGGGCTTAAAGCAGCACTTACATTAGGAATGTAACGTCAGAAGTTATGATACGTCTGTATGTTTATTGACAGTTTGTGCGCACGTATTCGTATAACTCAAAATATGACGATGTCTACCTCAAATACTGATATTTCAGCAATCAATATCAGGTATTAATATATTTACTAAATAAATCTGCATAAAAATGTACATGCCCGCATATGCGTACATAATACTATTTTAGTATAAAATTGTATAACTAATTTATGGTTCTTCTCACTCCCCATCAATAGCATTTAACATCTGACTTTTCTTCATCCCCATTGGCCACCACATTCTGCTATTATTCAATTACATGCATTTTTAGAAAGTCAAAAACTCTCCTATGAGTGCAGGAATCGTCTGTCAGGATATTCTCACAAAGCTGTTTGCAAATTACAATCACAGAACTACTCATGGACAAGGCTCTACATGCAAAAGATTATTTACAAAAAATATAGCAATTGAATATAAACATCAACAAAGCCATTTATCAGCCCCAGTTATCCCTTTCTATTATGAATTAGACAGAAGGTTGCTACATAAGGCATGGACACTTGAAATGCTACCTTTTCAACACGCCAAAATGCAGTTCAAAAAATGGAAGCCTTGACAGAATGCAGTAACACCGCCTTGTGGTTAATATATGGCGGCTCAAACCTGAGCGAAATCTTTGTCCATCTGAAATCATTGAAATCAATCCAGAAGGTTTTTGTATTATTTCCTCAACTAACACACAACAACCGTACAATGTTGAATCATCAGCAACCTGAATCACAAAGAGTGTCAAAAATTATATTTCAAAAGACTAAAACCAGTAAAATAAAATTTAAGCACATCATCTATCTGCTTA
This sequence comes from Sideroxylon spinosum, assembly GCA_003260245.2. NCBI lineage: Eukaryota > Viridiplantae > Streptophyta > Magnoliopsida > Ericales > Sapotaceae > Sideroxylon > Sideroxylon spinosum. The sequence continues at coordinate 28,671,238 of QLOD02000013.1, read as the reverse complement.
TATAAGAACTACTTAATTTATTATAGTGAAGCAAAAGAAAAGTTGCTCACAGAAATATGAGTTAAAAAGAAAAAAAGAAAAAAAAATGATTGGCGTGCTCAAAGAAACTTCACGCAAAATGGAATTATCAACAGGAATCACTAGCCGTAATTAAGAACAAGCAGGGAAAAACCAATGCATCCAACTCCAATCTGCCAGTGATCAATATAAAATAAAAGAAAATAAGGACTAGTTCAGTCACTTTGGCCCTGGTTGGTTCATCCAAATGATAAACCATCTAAATCCTTGCTCAGCTGATTAGTGACCAGGAAATCTTTGGCAGCATGTCATTGGTTTAATTAAGTTCCATTTAATTAAAATATACAATGCTAAATATTTTGGCTACAAAGAGCAACTCAAAGAAAATTTGAAGAACAAAGATATCGGGTCTCCAGCAATGTAAATTGTAAAAGTTGGCACAGCAGCAGTGGATTCTAATTGGATTCAAAACTTTTATCTGGAACATTCTGAATATTTCAAACTTTTATCTTGAACATTTTGAAAATTTCCTGATCACAATAACTAATACTAATATAAATTACCCAAAAAAAATCTAATACTACTATAACTATACATCTCATTCGACACTAGCTGTTATCCTTGAAACATTAACATGATGTTTTCGAAGTTTGATGCTATGCTTGACAATATCTTAAGAAGAATCAATTCAGATTATTAAGAAATAATAAAAATTAAAGAAACGGATTATTGCAAATAGACAGAGATGCACCCTATGAACTACAGACCTAAACATCCCACAATAACTACTAAAATCAGTAGTGGGAAACCGATTCTTATCCCATACAAACTTTTTCAAGTTAGCCTCAAACAAAAAAATGAAAGAGCCAATGGTACTCATTTGCAATTAAAAATACAAAGTTGATTTATTGGGCTCCATGAAGTGCTCCTCCAGTCAGCAATTGCCTAAATGGGGGGGATTCATGGATCCCACCTAACACCCAATAATCGCATGTCCCCACCTTGGATGATGTTCCAATAACTTTACCAAAAGAAAATCCCCATTGAAAGAGATCCCTCTGTGGGCATTGTCCCTCGTCACTGATGAGTGAATTAGAGAAGGGAGATGGTTTATTAGGTTCCATGAAGTGCTCCTCCAGCTAGCCAAGTTGGAGTGGCTTTGTGAATCCCACCTAATATCCCCTCTTCTCACCTCATTTCATTTAACTTCGGCCCAAAAAAAAAAAATGAAAGTCCTTTTATGTGTAGAAGTGCCCCTTTTCCATGGGAGGTAGCCTATTTTGCTTAAGTTGAATGCAGGAGACAAACAGCACCCAGTAATGCAAGAAAATGGAAATGAATTAACATGATGTGTCATAAATTACCTGTAGTCGGAATACAAATGACATGTCACTTTGTTTGAGGTGCTCCTGTAAAATTAGTAGCAAGTTAACTAAGGTCATTGTCTCAGAAGTCACAAGCAAAGGATATGTACGAACTGAAAGGTTCTTATTTAGTTTTGTAGATCATATCACCAGTTGTAAACACATGCCTTCCAAATTTTAAACATGTCGAACTGACAATCATAGTAAAAATAAGAAACAGCAGAAATAGTAGTCACACAAAAAACCTAACTGAGATAACGAAAATATTAGAGAGAGCATACCAAAATGTAATAAAAAGTTAAGCAAGCAAGCTGAAGTAAACATTAGTTTTTACAGTTTATTGGCTGAGGAGGATGGCAAAACAATATCTAGTAATAGAGTGGAGCTTTAGATTACCTGTCCAAGGAGTATTTCATTCAACTCACTCATTGAAGGAGTTTTTTCAATAGCATGAACCTGAAATCACATAAAGCAACATTTAAAACACTAAAATATAGACCTCCATATTGAATGATGGCAGATATGTAAATGAAAATATCATAAGGTTTAAGTTTCCCCTGAGAGTTATCAAAAGGACAAATTTTAATTCTACATAAGTTGAACAGGCACACCCATAACCATGTACTCATCACATGAGAGACAAGAAAAGAATTGGGACCCACCAACAGATAATCCAAATAAGACACTAGAAAAGAATTGACATATTGGGTGATGGAAAATATGTACATGAAAAGATCCTATGGTTGGTCAACTCTCCACTGAAAGTAGGCAAAAGGACAGATTTGTATTCTACAAAAGCTGAAACAAGCACAACCATAAGCATGTATTATTCACAGTAAGAGATGACAAATAATTGGGACCCGGGACCCACCAATAGGCAATCCTATTAAGAACTAGAAAATACAGCCTGAACATGCATAATTCAAAGGGACCTTGTCAAATGGCCTGGCGGAAAAGATGAATCAAATACTTGGTCATGATCCCTTGCAAAGACAAGGAAACATCAACATGTGAGTGACATTAAAACTCTATATGATTGCTATCATGCATGTGTTCATGAGTATCCCTCAGAGCTCTACGGTTTAATTTCTATAATCTCAATATTTAACAATTAAATATATCAAACATGGTTAAATTGAATGCAGACACAATATCCATGAATAACTCCAGTACAATTCTGAAAATACACTTAAATAAGCACCCATTTCAGAGTACATTAACCCATTAACTAATAAGAACTCATATCAACCAACCTCCAGGCCTCCAGGAAAACAAAATGAAAGAAGATCCTTATACTTAAGCGGCAGCTGCTTTTCAGGAGGATAAACAAATAAGACCTGAAAAAATAAAACAGTAATATCACAAATTAAAAGTGACCAAAATTCTAAAAAATTATGATCCTTGCTTTAAATAAAAGAATTAGCACCTGAGGTTCAGGATATGGTTCTACACGTGACTGATGCTGGCCAGTGAATGCACTTCTAAATTTACCTGAACCTTCAGAGTTTCTCCCAACATATTGCTTTTGAAGTGAGTGAACATCGCAGTTAGGATGAAGTCCAACAACTACCATGCTCTCAAAAAGCCTTGATGGCTCTTTCAAAGGCTTATGATCCTGCACATTTATATAAAATGCTTTTACATTGAAGCAAAAAAGAACAATTTTCAATTTTTTTTTTTTTTAGGACCTCATATGTAGAGAAAATCGGCACACGTAAAGTCCTGAGATTAGAATGCTGCTCTATATACACAAATTTCTTAGGACCCACGAGAATTGAAGGCATTGGACATCATAAGCAGCTTCATACTGAAACTGTACAACATATTCCAATCTATCTTTTTTCTTTTCCTTTTTATGTTATTTATTTATTTTGTTATTATTATCCACCGCCCGGGGGGGGGGGGGGAATGTTACGTAAGCTTTCAAAATATATTGCATTTAAAAAGTATTAGAGAATAATAAACAGCTGGATGCTGAAAACAAAAGTAACATGGACTAACAAGGTTATACTTGAGAAAATAAGTATACCAGGGACTGCAACTGAAAGCTTGCCCATTGACGCTTTTGGCTAGTTAGTACTTCTGGGTTGTAAATTCCACTTTTCACTTCCGGAGGCTGTGAGAAGCCTTTAAGTACTCTAGAAACTTGGTGTTGAAGTTTCTGTAATGGACTATTACTGCTGTCATCTTTCGAAGAGAATACCACAGATGGTCGAGGTGAACGAGCAGCAGTGGCAGCTGCAGCCGCAGCAGCAACAGCTCTTGCAACATCTTCAGTAGTCTGCATGAAGAATGAAGCACTCCAACTAGGGCTACCTGAATCCTCATTCTTTTCCATATTTGAAATTCTGCAAAGAGAAGCATAAATAAGTCCAATTCTCACACATTAAGAGAAAAGAAAAAAAAAAAGCACGCACACACACACACACACACAAACAAAAAGCATTGCACTTTATAAATTGGAAGTCGGTATCCGTAAGGAAATCAAAACACAGGTAGCACGTCAAGGCTTAAGGTTTGATGACTACACTTTGAAAGGGTGAAGTGCATCCAAGCTTGTGGATTGCAACCTACATTTGATGCTTGAAGATGACAAAGAAATCCTCCCAAGCTAAATTGATGCTTGAGGACTGCAACCAACATTTATATTAATCAAACCATTCTTCTTCTTGATAATTCTCTTTCTCCAAGTATACTGCCTTGTTTCCTATATTTGACACTACTTAAATATTTATTAGAATAATCCCTGGCAGATTTTGGAGGGATGTAGCAACTTTAAGCTGCAAGTAGCTGCTAATAGTTTCGTTATTTGAGAACAAGAAACGCTGTAAGAGTAAATCCACCATGTAAAAGAGTATAACCAGATGCACAAAGGAGTAGAGCTTAATGGTTGTCAACAGGACTTAGTCATCACCTCACTCAGTTGATGTATGGCACATACAGGTACCAAACAGTGACGTAGCTATAAGCAATCAGCAAGACGAGTCATGTTACATGAATTCAGTCATACCAAAACTTGTGTTTGCAATTCCTTAACTCCTAATATGATTGTGAGCCTAATTTACACTATCCCTCCCCCTTATTATTTCCTCAACTAAATCTCTACAACAGGTCCATTCCTATCAACTGCAGAGATAAATCCAACTCAAATTTCGCTGGTCAAAAGGGAAAAAAAAAAAAAAAGTTTTAATGAACCAATACAAAGAACCCTCAGCTCGAACTGCATACAAAGTTGCAAATTTCTAGTTCTCTCAAACCAGATACTTACTTCCTCCAATTAAAATGCTCAGTTTAAATGGGAAAATACCTCAAATTTCAAACTTTCCTCAAGCGCGTGACGTGCTCTTTCTTAAACTTAAAATCGTCCAAATCCGTACAAGTTCACCCAAGACTGTGATAATCTACGCAAATAAAAATCTTATCTACGCGTGAGAATCACAACCACAACACAGAAAATAAAGACAGCGAAAACGTAAATTCAGGTAATCACCACACAAACGAAGAATTACGAAATTCGCTCGAAGGCCGATCACTAAGCCAGAAACCGATCCAAGAAAACAATTGCAGGAGCAATAGATACAAGAAAAATCAAAGTATAAACATAAACAAAAGAAAAAAAAAAAGAAAGAAAAGGACACGAAAGCAACAACTCACCTTCAGATAATCGAAGACAGAGATAGCGAGACGGAGGGAGATATATTAGATATAGATATGAATATAGATATGGCGATATAGAGAGAGAGAGAGAGAGAGTTCAGGCGGCCATAACAAAGAGCTCTTCGTTGTTCTTTCTGTAAATGGAGAAATTCCCCCAAACAGAGAGACAGAGAGGAATAGGTTGACGAAGGAGAGAGAATTATATTAGCATAATAAAATAATAATTAAGCAATTACATCTCAATTAAAAAAAATCTTAAACAAATAAGCAAAAATACACAATGGGGAAAAATAAGAAATGATAAATCACGCGTGCTTGAAACTGATCAAAACTCCATTTAGGATTTTTCTATTTGTTGAATTTTTTTAAGTAATGGGTTTGACGAATTGTGAAATTGTGTCAGAGAGACGGAGACCGTGTTTGGGAACAAGAGCAAGAATCCGAGGTGTTACTTTATTAAGTTTTTTTTTTATTTTAATCTAATATTTTATTTCAATTATTTTAGTTCGGCTCAAACGGCGGGCCCAAGAAGCCCAAATTGCCGGGTACCTTGATACTCTCCCTCTCTGTCTCTCTCTCTCGCTCTCTCGATGACTCTTGCAACAGCCTGTCAAACCTTAGCTTGTTCTTTCTGTTTCATAACACTGTTTATTTTAAGCTCTAAATAGAATACCATGTTAATTTTGTTACATCCTATTAAATATTTATTTTATTCAACTATTCTATTAAAATAAACTTATTTTTAATAAATAATTTATTTCAATGATTGATTTCATTAAAATTTTAGTTACTATTGATATTGTTTATTTAATCAAATTAAATTTATTTTTAATGAATAAATTTCACATATAAAACAATTTATTTTATCAAAATTGAAATAATAATTTATGGTAAATTTATTTATTTAATTAAATTAACAATATTTTTAATAAACAATTAATTTAATTTTTGATAAATAATAAATTGTTATTAAATTACGTTTTTATATAAAAATTAATTGTTATTAAAAATTAAATTTTTATAAATTTATTAAAATATAGTTTATTAGACTAAAATAATTTTATAGATAAATTATTTATTAAAAATTAATATTTTATTAAGATAAAATTCAATTGCGAAGGAAAATGAATTACCAAACCTATTTTTTATTTTTATTTAAGGGGAAAAAAGACAACTAAAAATAAAAATAAAAAACATAGTTTGTTAAACATAAATAGAAAAATATAATAATTACTAAATGACATCTTAACGTTGATTTTTGAAATTCCATTAAGTTTTAGTTTCCAAATCTATTACACTATATATTTTTGAAATTCCATTAAGCAATTACATTCCAAATATATTTGTAAATTGTGAATTTGATAGGAATTGATTTAATTCTCACCAATTTTTGTGTTTAAAATCAAAATCAAATTTTATGATTTAGATTTGATTTTATTTCATAAATTAAATTTTAAAATTTCTACCATTTGAAATCTAACCCAAGATAATAGAATTTAATAATATTTCATTATTTTCTTAAATCCTATAAGTAAACATACAAATTTATTCTTATATATCATATTTATTATCTTTTATCTTTTTTGCTAATAAGGACAAATTTAATACTTTCTCTTAAATTAATTTAATTAATTTCTTAATTTCAAACAGGCAGACCAATCACAAAATTTTATTTATCAAATCAAATATCTAGTTTAAAATCAAATCAATTTCATGAGAGCAATTCTTTTCAAACAAAGTATTGATTATCGTGCATTTTATGAATTACAACTAATTATCTGAATAATAACTTCATCAATTTTTAATTTCTTTTAATATAGTGTAATAGTTATGTCATGTTATTATTAAATGGTAAATTATACCTAATTTCTCTACATATTTAGGTAATTGTACTTACCACGATTAATATTTAAAAATTACACTTATCTCTTTTATTTTGAAATGTTATTAAACATTGATTTTTTTTCGTTATATTAGCTGTTGAAATTTCATAAAAAAAAATCAAAATAACCAAAAAATTTTATACTTTTTATATTTTACCTCTCCTCTTTTTAATATTTATTGGGGTTTCTTTATAAAAACTTTCAAAAACAAGTAAAAAAAGATAGTTTTGAAAATTTTTGTAAAGAAGATTGATTAATATATAAAAGGGAGATATAGATAAAACAAAAAAAAATATCTAAAATTTTAGTTAGTTTGACATTTATTGTTAATTTTTAAAGAGTTAATTTAATGAAAGGAAGTTAATGTTAATAAT
>QLOD02000013.1:28637622-28648539 GCA_003260245.2 Sideroxylon spinosum | reverse complement strand
TTTTTTTTTGTACTTATTAGTTTTAAGTTAAAACTCCTATTTTATTATTGATTTCACAATTGAATCATCTAACTATTAATGATATGTTAAAAAGCTACAGCTTTAAGTTTGATGGCAAATAAAGTTTTTAATCTTTCACATTGATAATAATCTTAGTTTTTCTCCTAATTTTCATTTAATTTTTAGAATATTTTAAAAAAATAATTTTATCTTATATCAATATACTATATCATTTACACTATTTAAATATCTGTGATCTGTATATGTATTCATACATCTATTAAAATTATCCTTCTCATTTTTTGAATATGAATCTTTAGGATTTCAATGGATTTTTTGGTTCATTATTTTCCAATTTCACCCTTACTTTTTATTTATATTTATTGAAAATCATCCTTAGCATATTTTATGTACTGTAATATTTCTTGACTGTATTGTAGAATTAGTTTTGTTAAAACTTTTTTTAGATAAAAAAATAACATGAAAATTAAATCAAAAGTTTCCTTCCATATTTATTTTTCTTTGTATTTCACTTGTGTCTTTGTATATCTCTCTTTCCATGTATATAATATATATATATATATATATAAAAAGGGGATTCAAAATTCTTTCTCTTGTAAAGTTATAATACAATAAGGCAAATAAAACTATTTGAAATTTTAAAAATTAAAATTAATTATATTTAAAATATTTAATATATTAATTAATGCCTTTTGTTAAATTTTTTTAATTCTCTTTTTATTTTCAGTTCATTTTTCTTTTATTTTTATTTTCACCACAATCTTACTCCTAACATACCTTTTGTTTTTAAAGTTTAAGATTTTTTCAAGAAACTCAAATATTTTTTATTAATTATTTTTCTCTTTCTTTTCATTAATTTTTTTTTTCTGTGTGTCTTTATATATGGGATACTGATTTAAAATTTATTTCCGTAATAGTTTGTGTTGAAAAATAGAAGGAAACATGAATGAAAGTTAAGATATTAAACTTTAACAAGATTTAAAAAACTAATATATTGATAAATATTTTTAATTTATTATTTTTTTAACCCATTCAAATAAGAATAAAATATTTTTTCGTGATTATTAATTTAAGTTAAAACCCCTATTTTATTATTGATTTGACAATTGGATTATCTAATTATTAATGATATGTAAAAAAACTGTAGTTTAAGTTTGATGGCAAATAAAGGTTTCAACCTTCATATAAATAATAACCTTAGTTTTTCTCCTAACTTTCATTTAAATTTTAGAATAATTTAAAAAATAATACTATCTTATATCAATACACTATATGACGTACAATATATTTAGTGTTTACAATCTTAATATTTCCTTGCAGGTATATCACCATTGCTATTATACTTGATTTGGACGAAAAACCAGTAACTTTTACTTTGTTTACTAAAAGTTTTTATTCTTTTATTATAATCACATGATAATTTAGGAATACATACGCAAAAATAGGATTATTCACATAAATAAGGTTGATAGCAAAGTGAAAGAAATGGACGTTTCATTTAAAGATGTGGATAAAGTTGCAACATAACTCAATATGGAAAAGATATATGGATTTTAATGTAGGTTTTAATTTTTTTTAAAGAATATTTTTATTTTTTATTGTTAACTTATTTTCTAAATTTAGATTTATAAAAGAACAAACATAAACGGGGACGCACCTATATTTTTCTAGACTTATTAATTGTTTGTACAAAGTCTTATTCTTATCAATTGCATTAAACTCTAATTCTTGTACTTAGCATTTGACTATTGCTAAGTACTAATCTCAAAATACCGTATAAACTGGTTCCATGTTGGGGTAGAAGAGTCCCCAGTTTTGCTCCACGCCAGCGAGTTTTTCATTTTCATTGAACATGGCAAAGATAAACCCATCAAACATTTCTAGATCTGGTCGTTTCGGAGTCCCACCAGTCTCGGTAATCCGTTGAATCAAGTTCTTGTTATAAGTCTGTGCGAGCTCTGGGGTGGTGAAATTACCATTTCCGGCGGAAGGCCAACCGGACTCGGACACGGACAAACCTACATTAGTCACACCCACTTTCTCTATTGCCGAGTAGAAGGCATCTAAAATAGCGTCAAACAAGTTCTGATAACTCAAGTTCCCATCTTGAACTACTGGCCCAGGAGCAGTAAATTGGGCGTAATCTAATCTCACATTTTGCGGGTCCGAAGCATAGGCAAAATAGGGGTACGCATTGACCATTAAAGGTGATCCGGATGCTGATAAGACTTTCAAAACATCAACCATTGGGCCCTGTGCCTCGGTTGTGAATGCACCACTTGAAGGCGGATAAGAAACCCCTAGGACGGATGAGGGCACCACAGTTGTCACCTGAATTCCGGCCAGATTCTGAGCCTTGAGGGTGTTTTGAATGTTTACCATTGCGGGGGCAACAAAGCTGGCAAGGTTACCTGGGATGACTTCGTTGCCCACGGTAATGTAAGAAAATTCAACATTGTTTAGGTAAGGCTGGACGTTGGTTGCAAACCATGAATGTGCCGATGATTGAGTCGATGCTATGGCTTGTATATCCTCATTACGAATGCCTAATGAGACGGTGATCTGGCTACCTCTTAATGCTTCAAGTGCGGGTGGATTAGGGTAGAAGAGCCTCATTGAGGTGATACCATATTTTTTGTAAAGAGCAACCACATCTGAGGGAGCTGGCAGATTATTCGCTACCATCCCGTAGTTAACACCTACAACGCCGCCTGACTCTATGATTCGGATTTGGCTTTGTAAAATGATTAAGAGAGTAAGTGAGAGCCCAAACGAAGAGGTTGTCACACCCACGGAACACCTGTTTACGTTTGCCATAAAGAAGTAAAGTATGTTTGGAGTGACGAAGATTAAGATAAAGTGAAATAATATTAATTGGAATATCTTCTAATAATGTAAGAGATTCTGATTGTTTTAAATTATGCTACAAAATATTATTGTATTTAGAAAAGTGTGACATTCTTAGTGAAGATTATAACTTGGGAGACTAAAAATCAACTTATATATGGTTTATAGAGTTTTGGGCCTGAACAATGATTAATTGCGTCTATTGATTACATTAAATAAAAATATGTTATGCCATGCCATTGTTATTTGTTCTTGTAAATGTGGTTGCTTTTAATTTGAATATTATATAAATCTCAAAAACAAGTAAAAACAAATAAATTTTAAAAATTTTTTTTAAAAAAAACTAGCGAAGATGTGAGAGACAGAGTAAAATAGGAAAAAAAAAGCAACCTAAAATTTTATTTATTTTAATATTTTTCGTTAATTTTTAATGGTTAATTTAATTAAATGGTCAATGTTAATAACATTTCGATATAAAGAGATTAATAAATTTTTAAATTTTTAGGTAATTTAGTGTAATTATTTAAATATCGAGAGAGATATGTATAACTTATCCTTCCAATATAATACCAATCACTGCATGTATAGCTATATCATTTGAACTAGTACCTGAACTTTGCTCTGCCGTTCTTCATGGTTTGAACAACAGAGTGTCGGATTGGTTGAAATTAACCTGACAATCAGAACACATATATTGTAGTACTTTCGAATTTATACTTGCTAAGATCGATAAAACTAAAGCAACTTCACCACTTCTATTGGTAATATATAATAAATTAGCATATATTAACAACAAAATGACCGAACTGAGTTTTACCTCCAAAACCTATGCAGAAGAGTACAGGGGCTGGGTACATTCGTCTGACGAAGCTTGCACGGGTTGGTTGATGTATTTATAGGCATAGGATTTAGAGGCGTTTGAAGCTCCAACAGTAACTTTTAGTAAATATTAGTATTTTTTTCTTCTTTTTTTTTTTTGTGTTAGAAGTTGGTAATCAAAATTTTAGTATATTTGGTAAAATAAATAATATTTTTTTGTAATTTTTGATAATTTTAAGTAAGTTTTATAATTTTTGTCTGTTTTGTAAAAGTTTTCGTAACTTTTGAATTGAAAAGTTAACGTAGTTGAGCAAAAAAGGATAAAAATTAATAGTTTACCAAATATTCAAGAATAAAAAGTTAGTAATTGTTTGCTAAAAGTTTAGCTTCCAACCGATGCCTAAATTTCACCAAAAAATCTCTAAAAATTACTTGCTTTTTATTTTATTTTTATCAACTTTTTGTCACTCCAAATGCTTCCTTAAGTACTATTTGGAAGTCCAAATTGTACCAACTTTTGACATTTTTTTGGTCAAAAATTACTAGTCGTAATTTTTTATACAAGTAGTAATCTTTAGTAATATTTTATAACTTTTGGATATTTGGTAAAATTTTTGACAAATTTTAGCAATATTTATTAACTGTTGGCACTTTTAATAACTTTTGAAAATTTTTAATAATTTTGATAAATTTTGAATTAAGTAAATAGCTGTATCTGAGTAAAAAATAACGAAAAATTTGTATTTCACCAAATATCCAAAAATAAAAAACAAAAATTAATAATTGTTTTACAAAAAACTAAGTTACAAAACCAGTGTGTGTTGGGGGCGTGTGGGGATGTTCAAAGAAAATATTTCAACATAACGTATAAAGTTATACTAGGGTGTTTAGAATTGTATAGATTATTATAAATTTATAAAATTTATAGTTTCGTAAACTGTGTAATAAGTAAAAAAGAAAATTAAATTTTATTAAAATTTGTAAAAAAGAAAATTGAATTTTATTAAAATTTGTACAGGACGACCTCTAAGGTATTAGTCAATCTAATATGAAGACTTGCTTTATTTTATCATTATGTTTCCTATTTTATTCAAATTGACTTCGATACTCTCCTTCACTTACCATAAAATTTCTCGACTTCCCTTATTTGCATATATAATTAGAAACTTTCCTTACTTGAAACATAATTTAATTCGTAAAGAGTTTAGATTTAAATTTAATTTTGTAAAACAAATTTACGTGCAAAATTATAAAAATGATCTAAAAAAATAAAAATTGCTAATCAGAAGAGATTAAAATATTCATACAATCTTCAATAAATGAGTATTATACAGTGTTTCATAAATATGTAAAATTTTATCATATTTTTTAAAATATTAATTTAAAAGCATTTGTAAAAAGGGTATTAAAAAATTAAAGAGAGTGAAAAAACATGTTTTTATTTGAAATAACTGAAAAGACAATCAAAATGGATAGAAAAATAAATAATTCTAACTATTAAACAAATCCAGCAGTTAGAAAATTCTAAATTTAAATTCCTTAAATTTAAATTTAAAAATAATAAGAGATTTTTTAATTATTTACATAAAAAGAATTATTTAAATATATAATTATTATTTTGGATATGAATTTGAGCCTTTTTGACATGATCCTATATGTCTCTAATTTCCTTGCTCAAGAATTAAAATCACCAAAAAAAAATAATTATTTAAATTTAAACTACATTGTAATAGTAATTCTACTAGTTTAAGAAATAGAAATTCCACTAATGTAATAGTATTTAAAAAATTTTCATGTGTTTTTACATGAACCAGATGTTTATTTTTATATTTTAATATAATTTAATCTCAAATTGAGCCTAATAATTAAACTTTTTCAGATTTTGAAAAGACAAAAATATTAAAAAAATTGTGAATGAGATAAAATAAAGTATAAAAATTATTGGTGCAAATCATTTCAAAGGTACTTCAATTATCCAAGGCATGTTCATATCACGTTAATTAATTATAAAGTCTATGCATATAATTTTAAATATATATATATATATATATAAATTATAGAAGTTATTGATACAATGCATTTCAAAGTTACTTCAAATTACCTATTGTTGCTTTCAAAACTTTCAGGCTCTGTTCAGAATGGAAGAAGAGGGAAAGCATATTGTTTTCATTCTAGTTATTATTATTATTATTATTATTGTTATTATATGAACGATAATGATTTATTGATTTCCTAAAGCCTTTAAGATTTCAAAAAACAAAATCATTAATAGGAATGGATATTTAGGTAACTATATTATGTATGTATATATTAAGTAAATTTAATTCGGTTTATTTGATTTTAAAATTTTAAAATTTTATCCAAAATCGATAACCATTATTTTTATCGAAAATAACCAAATTGACCGTTGCTAAATAAGTAGCCTAACCAAATTTCTTAAATTTTGTCGGTTTGATTCGAAAACCAAATTTTACACACTTCTAACAGTGTACTAGATGTGCCCAAAATAATTACGACTCCAGACACATCTCAATGTGGCCCCATAAGATATCTTATGAGCATGAACTCAATTATTCCTCTCCAAATTGGAATTAACTGTACGTCCCATATTCAGTGGGATAATGGAAGGATACTCATCATAATTAACGAGATCCTACCAAAGACATCCATTTCTATAACTAACGAAATCCTCCTAAATTGCCTTCCTATATTCTGGGAATACTCATTTCCACAACTAACGAATTCTTTTGCACTGGTGTTACCTTGAGAAGGATTACCAATCCACGAGACCATGAAAATTTGTTATTAAATCAAAACAGAAAAGATCATATTTTTAATTTCGTGTATTTTTCCGTGATTTACGTAACCTAAATTAAAACTATTATAATCAGGTGTCCGATTAGAATAATATTTTTTCTTCCTTTTGTGTATTTTTACATGATTTATGCAACCTATATTTATTTTATTTGGTAGAGAACCAAATAGCTAGCATTTGCTTTTTATAGTTTATGTCTGATAGAATTTTAAATAAAATTGAAAAATAACAATTAATACATTAAATATAAGATAATCATATAGAGTTAAAAGTAAGAAGTTCAAAAATTTATCAATAAAATTTTAAATAAAGTTCAAAAATAATAATGAATGCATTAAATTTAGATAATTATAACATATATGGTAGAGTTAAAATAAGGAGTTCAAAAGGCTATTAAGTGAGAATTGGAGAAAAAGTAGGAAGTCTCACAAATTTATTAAATTTTGATTGGCTTAAAATATTATTTAATATTTTTATTATTAATAAAATTTTTAAAAATTTTGGGTTTTTCGTTTTGTGGGACCCTAGGCGATGTCACAATGAAGGAAGGTTGGTTGCGTAGTTTTAAAAATGAATTGTTACTATTGCATAAAAATTTCGGACTCCTCCATTCCTATTACATACCCAATTTTTTTTATTACACCTTGTAATTTCAGATAACGTTTCATCAGCTAGTATGATTTTTTAAAAACATGGTTGGTTGGGAAGAGGACTAGTGCTATGGATGTAAAAGGGTCGGGTTAGGCTTGACTCACCTTTTGACTCGAAGTCGACCCGACCCAAGCTTGGCTCGCTCCAGTTGCCCCTCTGGCTCTTCAGTTTAGGTTCAGTCGAGTTAGGCCAAGGTCACCGATCTCCGTCTCATTTGATCCAGTTTATCTTTTTAATATTTTTTATTTTTTTTAATTAAAATAAAATACAAATATAACTCAAACAAACACATTAAAACATTCATGGACAAAAAATAAAATTTATTAAACAATAAACAATTGCATAATTAACATTAAATTTGAATTACAAATAAAAAAAGAAATAAAAAAATTAGTAAATGTCTTAAGAATATTAATAATACCTATAGTTTGATATTTTTTTATTTCTTTGTGTTTTGGGTCAAAAATGTTCAAAACGATTTTTTGTCATTTTATATTATATGTGTAAATCCGTTTTTTATTTTATAAAACATGTTTAAAAATATGGGTGACCAGATATTTTTTAAACTATTTTTGTTATTCTCAAAAATCACAAAATAAAAAATGATAAAAAAAATGATCTTAAAATAAGTATACAAAATAGACAATTAGTTCTAAAAATAAAAACAAAAATAGATAAATCACAACCGTGGGCATTTTGATGGAAACTACAAACCAAATAAGAAAAAATAAAAAAGAGTAAAGTACAAAAATTAGCTCCTACACTTTATCATCGGTTTCACTTTAATCCCACTAATTTCAATTGCCACAATCAAATCGTCGCACTTTCGATCAACTATCAATCTAGTCATTTCATCTGTTGCCTGTTAATTAGAACCGTTAGGGTAAGGGTAAAATCACCATTTCCCATTTCTACTTCTCCAAACGTCTTATACAGATCGATTTTGTATATTTTTGCCCTAAAATTTGTTTAATCCATCTCATTCAAGACCATTCCATCTTCGTTGCGAAATTTGTCAAGAAAGCTAAGTTGTTCTACTCATGAAATTAAAATGGAAGATTTACGTAATGAAACTTATGAATTAACAAACTCAAGTCAAACTAGAGCAAAATAGAGAGTCTGTGACTATGGGAAACATAGCAAGTTGAGGCTTTGGGATAGTCAAACAGACTACAATCAAACCCCAATTCACCTCCAATCGAGCAGAACAGAAACCCTAGGATGAGCAACACCTTCAAATTGATTAACAATGGAGATTTGGGGCCTGTTTGGCATAACAAATTTTACTGAAAATCACTGAAAATCTCTGAAAACCTTTGAAATTCTCTATTACATTTTTACATTTTCTTACCCTCTCAAATTTAAAAAAAAAAGTTCAATATCTTTTGGAAAAAAATTACATAACTAGAATTCCATTAATCGAATGAGCAAAAATTTTTTTGGGATGTCAACACGAACTCTTAAGCTATCAAATGACACCTACTTTGCCTATTTTTTGTATACCGTCCCGACGGAAAGTACCAAACCATTCTGACGTTTCCCCACTGTTCCATTCCGTTCAAACTGCTGACGCAAAAGTTCAAAATTTATCACGTAAAACCGTTCCGACGGTTTTTCTCTTCAAAAAGTTAACACGAAAGTAAAAAGTTTCACTGTTCATCTCTGAAAAACGTAATTTGGTAGCTACGCACCAAACGCCAAAAATTTTTTCAAATCACATTTTTCGTTGCCCCAAACAGGCCCTTGATTGTTTTCCTTTTTATTTTTTGTTTTTTGTTTTTTTTTTCTGAAAAAAAAGGCTTAAGTGTATCGGTATAACTTCTTTTTAATTGACACAATGTATCAAGGTCGTTTGGGGAAGCAGAGAGGAGAGATGATGATTTTACCATCACCCTAACAATTACAATTAACGGGTAGCAGACGGAAGGATTAGATTAATACTTGACCGAAAGTACGAATATTTGACTGTTGCAATTGAAACTAGTTGGATTAAAATGAGATTAAAGTGTATGGGTGATTTTTTTATTTTATCCAAAAAATAAATACGATTATATCTAGAAATATCAAAATAAGATATATGAATCAAGATAGAAGAATTATACTACTGACCTTTCCAGAGCTAATAGTTTTTGCAGTAACTAAATGCATTGGGAAGGGAAGGTAGAAAAAAAAAAGGAGATAGGTGAAAGGAAAGAAAAGGCAGCTGCATGCTGCAACACGGACAGGGGAAAAAGAAGAAGAAAATAATTCGAAGGCATTAAGCCTTTGACAGCTGGGCAGTGGGGGTGTTACGCGGGGCGGGTCAAATTCAGGGTCGGATCAAGTCACAGCCGATGTCGTGATCGATCCGGACCATTTACATCACTAGCCAGCGCCTGCGCCATTCCTACTTCAAAAGTGTTTTTCCCATATCTTCAGAAGTGTTTTTCCGATATCATCAAGGCACAACAACACTCTAACAGTGTAGTGTGATTTTAAGTGTGGGTTTGTCTTAATGCCATGAAGCAAAACGTCCATTAAGAGTTATACGTTAACAAGACTGCCAGCGTCACAGTAACGGACGGAGGCAGAGGAGGCTGTGGTGGGCTTTACTCTGGATAAAATTTCGATAAAAAATTTTTTAGTAGTAATATTTTAGTTTAATTATTTATAGTTCGAATGATATTTCGTTCGTAATCCAAATATATTTTAACCTTTAACCTAATTATTTATAATCGAGGTATACACAACTCATACTTCAAATATATTTTATAAATAAAAAATAAATTAGTAATCCTAAAAGTCTAAAAAGAATAAAAAATTAAGATAAAAACCAAGAGTATATACATATATTTTGGTAAAACTTCCAACTCTTAGTGGCCGTTTGAAGCTCCAACCAAATTCAAAAAATTCCTAAAAATTTCAAAAGTTTCAACTTTTTCAAACTCCAAAAAATTCCAAAGTTTTCAAAAAATTTGTCAAAATCCGTTGGAATAAATGACTGTAATGATTTCAACAAATTTTGTCAGATTTTTAAAAAAGTTGAATTGACATTTGTACCAAAAAATTTCATAAAACTCTAAAAGTTTTCAAAGTTCCCTATTAAAATTTTGTCACATGTCACTTTATAAATTTTTATAACTTCATATCAAATCAAATACATACATCCAATCCTCTTTTCAAAATAACTTTTTACACTTTAAATTCCAAAAAATTTCACTTTTGATTTTTTTTTTTTTGACACTCCAAACAACTCCTAATAACTTCTAACTTTTTTTTTTTATCTTTTCATCTTTTCCAATTTTCGGTATATTAAATTTTTTCCTTTAAATATTGGATTTTTGGATTAAAAGACATAGACATCAACAACGATCCTAGTTAGATAAAATAACAAATGTATATTGACAATTATTCATGACCGAAAAAAAAGTTATACATAACCGGGGTAAAAAAAAAAAAAATCCAAACTCTGCCCTCGTTTACCGTACTACTCCGATTCAAGGGTTTGTGTGAATGTAACCATTTCAGTTTTCAAGATTTTTGTAACTTCACATGCTATCCTTCCTGTTTTGTAACGTTCCCGTTTTGCCACCTCACCCGCACGGCTTTAACCCACACACACAGAGAGGCGGAAAGAGCCCAAAATTGTCTGCAACTGAGACGTTTGTTTTTATGTCCCAAAGAAACTTTGATCCATTTGTATTGTTCAAAATGTCATTTCTGAAGTTACAATTAGTGCATTCTATTCGAGTGGAGAGCCATTTAGGTTGCTGCTTCTAAACTAA
>QLOD02000013.1:28500312-28512398 GCA_003260245.2 Sideroxylon spinosum | reverse complement strand
AATAACTTATCGGGGACAATTCTAAATCTGAAGTAAAAAAATTCTCAAATATGGTGGTCTCGTGCAAACTAAAATTAGTCTTGAAGTACTTTTCTTAGTTCTGAAATATTATTTAGGCTCTGTTTGGACAATCACAAAAATACTAAAACTTATCAAAAGTTACAAAAGTTTTTTTTTTCTTTCAATTAAATTTCGCCACCTATCACCTTTATGTGAAATCTTTGTATTTTTACCGTACTTTTTTATCAACTTTTTTTTCCACCAAACACCCTCTTAATATATTTTGAACTTTTTTATGAAATTATTAATTTATGCAACAGTCGGACGGAAATTCTACATTGGGTTTGAGTTTATTAATTCTCTACGCATAAAGCCGTGCAAATCAATTGTGGGCCCAGTTGCGAATTAACGTGGCCGAGCCTGGTATGCTTTTTCTTGGGCTTGGGATTGAAATAAGGGCTCACACGATCACACTGGGCTGATTCGTAGGCCCTTTTTTGGGCTCCATGCGGAAATGTAATTGAGCAGCCTGACCCAGCAACCTCCAAAAGCATTTACTATTAGGGGGGTTTGGTTGACAAAAGTTTGGCCAGAACGTATAGGAAAAATATAAAAATTTAATGTAAAAATGATATGTGACGAAATGTGATTAGAAAAAATTCAAAAAAATTAATAAGTTTTGATTAACAGTCAAACAGCCACTAAGTTTTAAACATCCATTTTGTTCCCTCTTGGTCTCGTTTTAGTTTTTAACTTTTTGTTAGTATTTTTTCGCTTTACATAACCCATTTTTTTTTTTTTTTGTTAGAACTTAATTTTTGACAGAAGGTCTAAAAGTATTAATCACATCCGTAAAAAAAAAATTAAAAAATTCAAGTTTATTTGGATGAAAACAAAAAAAAATTAAAAAAACTAACTATTTTATTATTCTTTATCAGAACGGATAGTTTTTATTGAAACGGATATAATTTTTTTTTTTTTTTACGAATACAATTAACACATCGACAAAAATTACATTTTCTTAAAAAAATTTAAATTTTAGTGAAAAATAACCATATGAAACAAAAAAAAAAGGCTTAAAAAAAGTTAAAAGCTAAAAAGGAAAGGCTAGGATATTTGCACAATCAATGTAGAACCCTAACAATCTCTCATTTCACATATCGGACACTCCAATAGACTAAGAGTAATGATAGACATGAACTTTGATATCAGCTGTTGGGTAAACTTGGGCTCCTCTCATTTTGTAAGTTAGACTTTCTCACTAGGCGTGTAAATGGGTCGTGTCGAGCCCACCCCGCCCCTTGACCCGCGGTTGACCCGGCCCGTGGCTAACCCTGCCCCTCCATATTTCGGGTCGGGTCGGGTCGGGGTCACAAATCCCCCATCCTGACCCACCTCAGTTGACCTAGGCTTTTTTCTAATATTTTTTATTTTTAAATTAAATCAAACATAAAATAAAACTCAAACAAACACATTAAAATAATTATTGACAGTAACTAAAATTTATTGCATAACAAGCAATTACATAATTAATTAAATTCAATATTACAAATATAAAAAAATAAAACAGATGATAGAGTAATAAATAGATACATCACTTCACATTTTATACATCCTAATTAGGTTAGCACCTATATTACTGTATATATACATCATTATCAATCATCACTAGATCCACTAGTGCGTTTTTCTCTTTCATCCAAATACATTGCATCAAAACCAAGGGTAAGTCGCTCTTTTTCGGCATCTTCTTGTTGTCTATTTTCGGTGAGATACCAATCTCGTAAGCACATTAAGGCCTCTACTGTCGGAGGGGCCAATCGACTCCTGAATTGATTGATAACGCGCTCACTTGCATTAAACGCTTGCTCGGATGCTACTGTAGAAACTGAAAATGCAAGAATATCACGGGCTAAAGCTGAAAAGACTGGAAACTTAGATTGTTGTCCCTTCCATCAATCTAAACGATTGAAATCATCCTCGTGTTCTATCGGAGGTACAGCCAGATAACGTTGCAGATTGGATGAAGTTGAACTGCTACTCGCTGATGAATCTATCCGTCGAGATATAATTCTCCTCCAAAGGAATATGTCGCCAAAGTCATGGTGAGAAGATGCCGTTGTGGCGGTAGTTGTTTGGGCAGTTATA
Organism: Sideroxylon spinosum; assembly: GCA_003260245.2. Taxonomy (NCBI): domain Eukaryota; kingdom Viridiplantae; phylum Streptophyta; class Magnoliopsida; order Ericales; family Sapotaceae; genus Sideroxylon; species Sideroxylon spinosum. The sequence continues at coordinate 28,510,250 of QLOD02000013.1, read as the reverse complement.
CGATTAGTATAATACCGACCCATTATAACTTGCATTTATTCTTTAATATTATTTAATTGTTCATAGGCACTTTCAGTACCATATATCATATCTAATAATTGAAAAAACATATCTTCTTTATATCTAGGGTCTAAAATAGTGGCAATACCAAAATGTATAGGAAGTGGGTTAAAATATTTATCAAATTTTTCTTCATTGTAACAACTATAGCAGCATAATATTCTTGAACAATATATTTTTTGAAAATATCATCAGTTACCCCTAATTGATAAACAATAATAGAAGATGTAGGATAATAAATTCCACAAAATATTTTTGTAGCAATATCAAAAACATGTAAAAATTTTTTATAAAAAATTACATTTGCCCAATCAGCGGCCTCAATTGGATCTAAACCAATACTTTGATTACTTAAAATAAATAAATCAATTGCTTTTTGATATTTAATTGCTACTTTTAACATAACATAGGTTGAATTCTATCTTATATTAATTTCCATAGGTAATTTCCTAGGTTTTAAACCAATTTGATTACATATTGCGCCAAATAAATGAATTCTTTTTGGAGAACTCATTATACAAACTACAGTTCGTTTTATTTTAACAATAGATGATTCATAAATAGCCAATCCATCTTTTACAATTAAATTAAGTATATGGGCGCAACAATGCCCATGAATTAATCGACCATTCGTAGGCATAGCACTCAATAAGTAATTAAAACAAACGTCATTATATGAAGCATTATCTAAAGTAATGGAAAATATTTTTCTACATAAATTCCATGATGCAAGCTCATGAAAAATAAGTTCCCCAACACTAAATCCACTAAAGGGTTGTTCAACTAATTTAAATAAAATAATGCGTTTATTTAATTTCCAATTTTCGTCAATATAATGTGCAGTTATATAAAGATATTCAATATCTTGACAAGACTTCCATATATCGGAAGTCAAATAGACATTTCCTTCAAAACTATTAAAAAAGTTTTTAATTCAACTTTTTTTGTTTCAAAATCTCATAAAACTTTATTTTTTGAAGTATTTTTTGAAAAATCGTGATATTGTGATGTAAAACTATGACGAATCAATTCTTCCAAATTTGGATTTTCACTCATTGTGAAAGATTGTTCATCTTTGACAATAAATCTAATTAAATTATTTTGTGTTCTTGTGGTGTCATGAGAAAAAATATTTAAATTACCCTCTTCATTACCTAATTGAGTTTGCATAGCTCGTGGAAAATATTGATCAATTACAGAATTAATGGGGGAATCATGCTGATACTTTCTATTCAAATGTCTTTTTAGGTGGTTAGTTCCAGAAATGGTCCTACCATCTAATAAATCCCCACAAATATTATATTTAGCCTTTTGCATTCCATCATCGCATAGAATTCTAGTAAAAAAGTCTCACGCTTTTGAAGAGGTACACTGTTGGCTTTGACGCCTTGATGATGCACCAACATCAGCACTTGTGCTAGCAGGTGTTGGTATTGGTGGTGATACAAATTGTTCCATTTATTCTTGAAGGGGAAAAGATATTGAGTCCCCACCTTCCAAATCAAAAAAAAAATGGGAGTCTCTAGGATCCATTTGGAAAAATTAATTTGATGGAAAAATTAAAGTATGCAATTAAAAAAAAATTATATGTATGCAAATTAAAAAAAAATTAATACTAACTTGGAATAAATTGAAGTTTTGAAACACTTGATCTTTATATTTTCACTTCAAATTTGATAGAATTGTTTATACTTAAGCACAATTGAAGAACACTTAAGAATTATTAGCTTGATAATTGTAGTATAGAACTTTGAGAGAGAAATAGAGTTTTTAGAGTGTTGGATGAAATAAGTTTGGGGGTATTTATAATAGAAGGTTGGGAGGTTTTGTAATAATTTTTAGTGGTTTTTTTGTAATTATAATTTTCTTTTTCTTACCGTTCTGTCGGCCAACGGGTAAAAACCCGACAACGGGCGGCAACGAACAAAAAAATTACCAACGGTTAAAGAAAAAAATAATAATAATAAACCCTTTCTCTCTCTAACGGCTCGAAAAAAAAATACAAGAAAAACCTACACTAACACAGTAACACTACCCCCTACTACCTTACCTAGTACCTACCCTACCCCCCACTTAATGATTGCTGGTCTGCACTTTGCACACTGCAGAGCTGCAGACTTCTTGGAAGTTGGAAGTTGACGAAAAAACAAAAAAAAAATGAAAAGAAGGTGCGGTGCGGTGCGGGGCGGGCCGGGGGGCCAACGGGCTGGGGCGGGAGCGGGGCAGCGGGGTCAGGTCTCGGGCGGGGCCAGGCTACCCCAAGCCCAGGCCCGGGCAAGAAGGGCCGACCGGGCTTGTATGGATTGATAGGGCGGGGCGATATTCAGGTAGGGTCGGGCCCGCGACCCCCACCCCTATTACATGCCTATTTCTCACACATTTATTCCACAATAAATGTGAGAACTCTGTGCATTTATCATTTCCCGAAAGGAAAACAAACAATAAGCAGGTCTTGATCCAGTGGCTTCTTCTTTCGACAACCTAGGTCGAATCCCGTGGTCGTCCCTCCTCCCCCGGATACAATTGATAAAAGAAGATTAAAGTGATTAAGATTTTGTATTTGCATGTTCATTTATTAGCGTTAGTTCTTGTCATCCAAGTTCATTAATTAGCTCCAAGAGTTCCAGATTATTATTGCACTAACTATTGCTCATGCCAATGACACAAAAGCCCGCTCCCACCTCTTAATGCCACAGAGGACATGTATTACATCAAGTAACTTATATTATAATATAGATAGTATCTCAGTGACAATAACTCCAAGTTAAAGAAAAATATAAGAAACTACAAAGTAAATATCTATATGATAAAATAAATCATTTGATATGACATTTATCCCAGTCATCAGCCACGTCATCAACATCTTTTTCAATTTTTGAAATAAATATCTATCTAGTATGCAATGCTTGATAGGACTTTTGTTCCATGTAGTAGTATAAGAGAGAGGAGGTGTTGGGGATAGTGTTTTTGTTTGTGTGTGCATGTAAAAAATTTGAAATTTTAAAATATTAAAAAGATTTAAAAGTTAGGGAAAGTAAATTAATTTGAAATGATAGTTGAATATTTGTATTCGATTTATAAAAGTGATACATGCTAAAATTTCAATTGAGCATTTTGAAAACTTTTGGAGTTTTATAAATTTTTTTAGTACAAATATTAGTCTTTTGGTAGATTCTTTAAAAAAAATGGATTGATATTTGTATCAAAAAGGTGAAATTTTTTGAATTTTTTGAGCTTCAAACGTCTATTTTTTACACGTTAAATTAATATTTTGTACATTTTTAGAGTTTTTTTTACTTATAGTTTCAATTTTAATGTGTTTAATATTTAAATTAAAATACATACACTTTCATATTCTTTGAATTTGTTAAAAATTTTGAATTTTGAATATTTTTAATCGTTGAATTTGCTCAATTACCTAGATTATTTTTCATTTTAATTTATTTTTATTGTAATTATTTTTATTTCCAACGACTTTTGACAAATCTTTTAAAAAGTTGGACTGATATTTGTATCAAAAAATTTAATAAAATCCAAAAAGTTTTCAAATTCTCAATTAAAATTTTTCTATGTTCCAACGAATTTTGGTAAATTTTTTAAAAGTCGGCCTGATATTTGTATTTTTTTGAGTTTTTTGAGTTTTTTTTTTAGTTTTAAACACTTCCTTTTACACCAAATTATATTTTTGTGCCATTTGAGAATTTTTTTTATTTACAATTTCAATTTCAATGTGTTTAATACTGAAATTTTAAAAATTTTGAATTTAAATTATTTTTAATCGTTGAATTTGCTCAATGGCAGAAATTGTTGTTATTTTTCTTTCCACTTTAGTTCTCTTTCTGTCATTATATTAGTATCTTTTAAATAATGATTTTTACTTTTATAAGTTAGTATTATAGTTTTTCATATAGGTTTACTTTATAAATTTAAATTTGAGTCATTTACACATAAAATTATATTTCTGTGTCTTTAAGCACGTGTAATTTCTAATATATATATATATATGGCTTTGGAGAGACAACAAATAAGATAAAATAAAATAAGTTGTGAGTTCATAATTTATACAATGAGATAAAAAATAAATAACATTTAAAGATTTTAAGAGATTATCAGATATTTCCATCAAACCAAACACTATACCACTGAGCAGTGGCGGAGCCACATGGTACCTAACGTAGGCAAAGGTCTTCATTGGAATTTTTTTTTCTTATAAAAAAAATAATTTGATATAAAAATTATAAATATTTAAAAAAAAATTTGGGTGCATTTAGAAACGCATTTTTTAGTAATTTTTGGTATTTTTTTACCAAAAAAAAATTTGATGTGTTTTGTGAAACAAGTATTAATTTTTTACAATTTTATGGTGCTTTGTAAAATTTTTGACAATTTTTAACAATTTTTAGTAATTTTTGGTAACTTTTAGCAATTTTTTTATAATTTTTAGCAACTTGTTTGTATTTGGTAAAAATTTTGATAACTTTTACATGGATCAAATTATTATAACAGACAAAAAAATGGTAATATATTTGATATCATTGTATAATTTTTATATTTTATTGTATTTTATATATTTATTTATAATTTAAAATTTTACGTGTAATTTAACATATGCTAACCTAAATTCCTGAGCATGCCATTGCCACCGGGAATTATTAAATGTCATATATATTATATATATAAAGAAGTCCATGCTGAGCTATTCTCAATCATATATCTGCTTATAATTGCATTCTAAATAATTCTCAAACAAGGTTGGATTGTCATTTAGAAATTAAGCAAACCTAAGCTAGCGAAAAAAAACTAGCTCTTGCAATTAGTAACCATGCAAATGGCAGATATATTTATTAGGATTCTGCTATAAATAAAACGTTATCGTGTTCACAAGCAAGTCTGGAATTACACATGCCAAAGGGGAAACGGATACGTAAATTTTTTATCCGAGCTTATTTTTATGGCCCATCAAAAAAAAAAAAAAAAAAAATTTAAGGAAATATCAGTTTATTTTTTTCTAATTCAATAAAAAAACATACATAATTTCATGATCTGGAAATCTGCACTATTAAAGGGGGTCTTCTAATATAAATTTGAGGGATTTATTTATACTTCACACTATCCTCCTTAATTAAAGGGCGAGTAAACCAGGCAAGCGCACTAGTACAGTTTTGGAATTATTTGAACATGTACAAAGAAGCGCAGATATATAGCTAGATTTTGTCTTAACTTTTGACCCAATTTTGATCAATCAATCAGTGATTCAGTGCTATACAAGGGAATTTGTAGCCCATCCATGGTCAATTTTAGTGTTGATTCTCAGAAACTCCGACGTTCACTTTACTTCCGCGAAGCTGCTTCGATCTTGCGAGGAAACATCTCAAGGGTAGAAATTTCAAAATTGAACACCCAAAATTAAAAAAAAAAAAAAAATCGTTATAAGAAAGCACCAAAGAAGTAGTGAAGTACGGTTAGTACTTAACACAAGGAGCTCAAAGCCTCCGCATAATAGCAAGGCCTCTCTCTCTCTCTAGACTCTCTCTTTCTCTCTCTCATTGTGGGTTGGTAATTTATTAGGAAAGAAGAAAAAAAAATGCAGAGAGACATAGGGATTGACAAAGCTATCAAGCCACTGAGACCCAGGCAGCGCCGCCCAAGGTGGAGGATCATCAACGGTGACACAGCCACCGACGACGAAGTGGATGAGCTATGTTACTTTCTTCTTGGTGTCATCCTCCTTCTTTTGGTGCCCTTCTTCTTGGGGCTTTTGCTATTCTGAAACGTGACACGAATGATGAACTCGGGTGGATCGATTTCCATGCACCTTCATATATAATTCTCTTTCTTTTTTTAAGTAAAGCCTAGTCATGTACATATATATATATGAATAAGAGTTAGGGAAAGGTGGATGGATTTCGATCCACCTGATGATTGATCAGGTGAATCTTATTTCCTTGTTTCGAGATATAAATAATGTAAACTTCGAGGTTGGTGTTCTTACATGAATATTCATGAGTACTGTAAACTTCATAACCTCTTTTTTTTTTTTTTCCTCTTATGACAAGGAACCTGCTCGATTTATCCTAGAGATTAAATTTCAGTTTAACTTGTCAGTAACAGGAGCCAATTAAGTCTTATGGCATAATTCAAACCCCTAATTACCAACCAAAAAAAAAAAAGTTAAAGACTCTGATTGAATGACCTAAGTCACTTGTGTGAAATCGATTTGATGACAATTTAATTTGTGCACTCAAAAAATTTTTGTGCAGGGCGGAGCGAAAGTGTGACAATGGAAATTATGGCTTATATTTTTTGTAATTAAAAAATTTAAAATATAAGTAATATATGTTTTGTTAAATTTTATTATAACTATTTTTTTTTTTTTAACCAAGTCTAAACGGTTGGTCTTTCTTGTAATTTCGTCCCTAACTATATGTGTCAAATATTTGAGAGAGAAGAAGACAGACCACCACGACCCCTTTTCTTGAACTTCAAGTGCATGAAAAGATTCCTTTGAATTTCTGGTTCCCAAAGGAAGAAATTAACGATACAAAGGGGTCCACGTTCAAGCGAAACTGTGCACTTTATTTTGTCCTTTTTGGCTTTTTGAGGAAGCTGGAAACTAACCATTGACCAATGATTGATCCCTTCAGTAAAAATATTTGTTAAAAAAAAAGTTACATGAAAGAGGCTGAGGGTTCGACCAGTAAAACTAGAGAGGGATTTTTTTTTTTTTGTTTTACCGTTGTTGTCTAATAAAAAGTAATTATGAAATTACTGTTAATGAAAATATTGTTTGGAATAACGTTATTAAATTACTAAAAGCGCTATTTGAAATAACGTTTTTCTTCTTTCACGTTTTTATCCTAAAAAAAACTCTGTTTCATGTAAAAAAATTTCTTGAAGACAGAAAACTCTGTTTCAAATAAAATTTTCTCTTTGAAGTAGAAAAAAATAGAAAACTCTATTTCATAGAGTTTTTTCTTTAAGTAGAAAACTCTGTTTCATATAACGTTTTCTTTTCTGTACCCTAAAAACGTTGTTTCATAGAGTTTTCTCTTCTGTGCTTTAAAAACGTTTCGTTTATGAAAAATCTTATTTTGTTATCATGTCTCTATATATATATATAATAATCATGTTGGTTGGCTTATATATTTTGTTTTTGTGTATGAAAAATCTCATTTCATATGTGTGATATTATTTAAAAGTTGTTATTACTTTAGTGTGTCTATATGTTTATTCAGTGAAATGTTAGTGTTTTGACTAATTTCTGCATGTCAATGGGATATAAAAGAGTAAAAAGTAACACATGGGTTGTGTTGTCAAGAAAACTCTATGAAAAATAGAGTTTTCGAGGCAAAATTAAATTTGAAGAAAACTAAGTATGAAACTGAGTTTTCAGTGAAAAATTAAATTTGAAAGAAAACGCTATTCGATTTGGTATTTTTTAGTCCAAGAACACTCTATATGAAATAGAGTTTTCAGTCCAAAATTAGGAGAACGTTTTTTCAAATAGCGTTTTCTGTATTTTTAAAAACTCAATTTCAAATAGCGTTTTTATCATCGGTAACTCTATAATTAGTTTTAACTGAGCAGCAAATGTCATATATTTTTACTTAGTAACCGTAGAACAAAAAAAAAAAAAAAAAAAAAAAACCGCTAGAGAGCTATGTGATTGATTATTCTATTTCATGATGCAACTTAGGCTGCGTTGGGTGAGAAAAAAAATTAACTTTTTTGTAGTTGATTAATAGTTAGTTATTAAAAAATTAATTTTTTTAACAGAAAAAAACTAACTTTTTGTTAATTTGACATTTTTATTCTTGGAGGTTTAAAAGGATATTAAAAATGTAAGAATGTAACTTTGATACTTTTAGAAAAAGTCAAAAAATTGATAAATGATAACTGAGCTACCAGCTTCTCTTTCCAAACGGAGCCTTAGCTTAATTAAGAAATCTAATTAGGCTTAAGCTTTTGAATTAATCTCCCTCATACGGATAATTTTGAAGCACACATGCACGGTTTTGGGCAGCCGGGTATGTTCAAGGTGACGAGTTTTATATATATTATTTTGTTTCAATGAACAAAGGTGTTTGGGCCACAAATCCTCACTGGTCTTTTTTTGCAATCAAAATGAAACTTATAACCATTCAAACAGGCCTCCGTTTGACATTTCAGGTGATTTTTATCAAATTAATAAAATAAAAAACAAAATAAAAAGTTACCTATCAAAAGTCAGAAATTTTAAACTTTTTCTAAATCATAAATGACAAAAATATCAAATTAATAAAAAATTAAAAAGTTAATTACAAAAAATTTAGTCAATTATAAGAAAGTTAACCCCTTTTTTTTTTGGTTCCTAAACCAAGCTTTCTTAATGAAGCCTTAGCTTTCTACTCTTTAGTTTTTTTTTTTTTTTGACTCTTTTGAAATTATTAAATTTATCTTCTTATATTTTAAATTTTATTTAACCTATAAAGGATAAAAATGCCCACTTAAAAAAATAAAAAAAAAGTTTTTCTTTTACAAAAATAATATCTTAAAAAATATTAATCTTTTTTCTTCCTAAACTAAGTCAACAAGCTACATGTCTAGTCAAGTGAGCTAGGTCTCCTAATTTATGTATTTATTAGTGAATGTTCATACAAATTTTGGATTGTCCAGCACTCATCTCCTTTTTCATACCATGTATTTAACCATCACATCAATATACATGATCTATTATATAAACTAACTTCTTTCCCATGCAAAACACGATTTGTATACGCCCAAATTTAAATTTCAAACCTAGCCCTAGTCTCCTCTATCATTCCTAAAAAGATAACTCCCGTCTCTCTCTCCTCCCTCTATTCTCCTTCCCTTCCCTTTATTTTTGCTGTCACCTACACAATTATCATATCAATGGTTGTATTTTATTATATAGATTTTGTATGGATAATATATATATATATATGTGTGTGTATCTATTTTAACTTTTAGTTATTTTAATTCTAAAAAATAATAATTGAAGCAAAACGAAAGATAATTTAGATTCCAAAAATTAATCAAAACTTCATAAAAGATAAATTAATTGGACAAAATAATTAAAAGTTATAATTTTTGTTTGATATTCCATTTTTGGCTCAACACCCCCTCCTATAAAAAGGGGGAGGCTGACAGTGAGTATGCTGTCAGCTCCGTGACATCAAAAGTATTGGCCGTTGGATTGTAATCCAACGGTTTAAATTTATTCAAGTATTTTTAATTAAAAAATATATAAAAATATTCGAGTCTATTTGGACCGTTAGATTTTAATCAAACGGCTGACAGATGCGATGCCACAGGACTGACATCAAACCCAATGTCAACCCCCCAAAATTCCCTTATCTGGGAATTGTAATTGGGGAGTTATTGCGACCACTATAATTACTTCAAAACAGTAATCGAATATGAATTAACCAGTGAATACTCATACAAAGCATGAATCATCCAGTACCTTAACATCCTTTTCCTTTTTTCATGTCACGTGTATAATTGTTACATCAATTAATAAGTTTTATTATATAGATTTAAATTTTAAATCTCAAAATTTGAAAAAAAATAATAATAATGATATGATAAAACTTGATGACTGGAACAACTAAATTATAAATTTTATTTTATTATAAAAATTTAAATTTTAAATTTTAAAATTCGAAAAAAAAATAAATATGAGAAGCCTTGATGATTAAGGTAAATGTTAAATTTTAAATTATATTTTATTATATGGATATTTACGAGAACGAGTAAAACAGTACCGTTTGGGGGCACTGTAGGGCCCGCCTTCTCTGGGTCGTCGGTCAGTGCAATATTACACTTCATGAGGACATTGTGGCTGACATAATTTCAATATTATATTTTATAATAAA
>QLOD02000013.1:28250546-28263869 GCA_003260245.2 Sideroxylon spinosum | reverse complement strand
GACCTCGGAGCTGGTCGCACAAGGTGGGGTGAAGGCCGAGACTCGAGAAAGAACAGGAAGCGAACACTTGGGTCTCTCCTGTGTTCTTCGTCTTCTTGTTCTTCTTTTCCTCCGTAGTTTCCTCCGCAATTCTCTTTCGTTTGTCCATCGCCGATTTAGCTGCTGCTACTTCCTTGACTCAGTTGTTGGGAGCTCTGTCCAACTCCGCTTCGATCGATCGATCGATCGAATGGAGTGACCTACTGTTCCTGCAAAAGCTGCCTTCGGCTCTAGGGTTTATCTCATCCGACGTCGTTCTAGGCATTCCCACAATTCTTCCTTCCACCCTCTCGATTTTATATCAAATTCTTGACACCGAACTTGCATTTAAATCCCGTCTACAGAACAAATTTTGACTTAATTTACTGGATTATTGTTCGGAAAATATAAAAAAGTTGTATTTAAAAACAATCTTCTCCTAAAATTAATCTGATTTTAATTTAAATAGTTAACTTCATTGAATTGGATAGATAAAATTTTATATTTAGAAGACATATTTAAATTTTAAATTTAAGAATTAATCGAACTAATTTAAAAAAAATTCTAAAATTTAACCTTATTAATAAAAAAATAAAATATGATAAATATAAAATATGCGAAAATAATTTTGTTTACTTATTTAAATAATGTAAAAAAATAATAAATGTTCTTCAAATTTTTTTAATCGTTAGTTTTGTTTCAAAATAATCTATAAATCCTAAAATTTAACTAATGAATGAAATTAAATCCAACCCATATTATGTTGTTTTGATTCATACATAAAAATTAATAAGAATTTTCCTTCAACATGATCAAATCCTAATAAGTTTAGGATTTTAAATAGTGGGATGATTAATAATACGAGAATTTAATTTATTATTATAACGTCAACCTTCTCACTTTTTGTAAAATTTTTATTTTCTAGTTATTATTTTACTCTACAATTCTTGAAGGATAAAAAAAGCCAAATTATAATTTTTTATTGGTACATGCATTTTATTAGTTGAATTTTTTTTTTTTTGGTAAAGTTATTAAATAACAAATTCAAAATATAATACAAGAATTATATAAAATAATAATTAATAAACAAATGCTAAAACAGAAAAATCACGAACTAGCCGCCAAAAAACCATAAGCGAACGCCCATGTTGCCGAAGGACTCAAAAGCATGATGCCGTGTCGCTCCACGGTATCAGGTGTTCGTCGAAGAAAAAAATTGATCAGAAACTATCATAAAAATATAAAGATTTGATATAAAAATAATATATGATAAAATTTGATAGAAAAAAATATAAAAAATTAATAAATTTTAACAAATTATGACCAATTAAACAATCCCTTCAATATTTTATGCACCAACGAACTGGCTATCACTCTCCTCGTCTGAAACACGAACGATTATCCATTTTAAGAGTAATGCCATCGGAAGAAGTTACGAATTCATAGACATTTGATCCTCAAACTCCTTTGATGAGCATATTCACCGTTCAAACGGTAAGGTTCAATGCTCGCACATGTGTGTTCCATACATTAGTGTATGCTTGGAAGTTTTCTACGAGTTTATGTCTGTTAATGTAGTGGGTTCTATCCCATATCGATTTTCTTACAAAGACAAAGGAGTCTTGTGAGGTTATAAATATAGGATCTTTTTCTTTGGAAAAAACAAACCAGTCAAAACTTTAGATAACGAACTTGTACTCTAGTTAAATTCTTCATTTGAGGTGAGAGTTAAAGTTTGCTTAGGAAATTACTTTGTGGGGTGTATTGGGTGAGAGAAAAGATTGTGTGATTGTAATATTTTTCACATAGTAGATTTTCTTCTCTAAGTACCCGTAGATGTAGGTAAATTACCGAACCACGCAAATCTTGCCTTCTTCTATTAGTGTGTGTTTTTCTTGTATTTGTGTTTACTATTATTCATTAGGGGTGTTGCCAAAAAATGATCCAAGGTTTCCGCAACAACAATTAGTAGCAAAGCGTAGTTACCTTGGTTTGTGGTGTGGATATGTACAAGTCTAATGAAGTTCTATCTAAGAGATTGGTTTTAAGTGGGACCAGTGTGACCCCTCCAATCTTTCCTGGGAACATACTTAGTAGATACTATTCACGGAGTTTTGGTAGTAGTATGAATACGTTCAAGTCTAAGAAGGTTTTGTCTCGGAGATTGGATTTTAAGTAAGACCAGTATGACCCTTCCAATCTTTCTTGAGAACTTACTTAGTGAGAACTATTCGCTTCTACGATAAAACTCTTCAACAGCTTACTTAGTGGAAACTATTTGCTTCTACGATAAAACTCTTCAAGGAAAAATGTCAGGAAGCTCTTCATCTACAAAGTTTGATGTCAACAAGTTCAATGGAATAGGGAATTTCGGATTGTGGTAAAAAAATAGTGAGAGATCTATTGGTGCAATAAGGAATGACGAAGACATTGGCAACGACGAAACTTGAAAGATGACAGAAGCAGGTTGGCTTGAACTTCAGGAAAGGGCTGTGGCAACAATAGATTATGTCTGGATGATGATGCGATGCAGTATGTTATTGAGGAAGAATTGCCAGTAGAGGTATGGAAGAAACTCGAAGCAAGATATATGTCCAAGTCTCTTACGAACAAACTCTATCTTAAGCAAAAGCTATATCACTTAAAGATAGAGGAGGGCTCAGACCTAAAACAACACATCAACGCGTTCAATCAAATCATCAGGGATTTGAAAGGGTAGAAGTCAAGTTTGAAGATGAAAACAAGGCTCTCATGTTACTGCACTCACTACCAGATATGTTAGTGTATGAGAATTTGATCACAATTCTTACATACGGTAAAGAAACTCTAAAGTATGAGGAAATCATAATAGCATTGTTAGACTTTCAACAGAGGTGGAAGCAAAGTGATGGGAATCCTCACGGAGAGGGTCTAGTTGTGAAAGACAAGCAAGATAGATGAAAGAGCAGACAAAGGGAATCGAATTGGAATAAAAATTCTTGATCCAAGTCAAGGAAGAATAAAAATCTTCAATGCTTCAAGTGCGGCAAGAAGGGCCACTACAAGGGGGATTGCGCAGATTAGCGCAAGGATAAGAACAACGAGAATAAAGATGGTTCAAAGTCTGTAAATATTGTAAAGAATGACTCAAAAGACGGTGACATGCTTTCAGTTTCATCTAGCTCAGATCATCTCACCGATTCTTGGGTGCTAGATTCGGTGTGTTCTTTTCACATAACGCCAAACAAGGCATGGTTCGACACCTACAGGTTAGTGGATTCTAGTTCAGTTTTGATGCGTAATGATGCTTAATGCAAATTTTTCGGGATTGGGAATATCAAAGTCCGTATGTTTGATGGTGTGATACGAACCTTATGTGATGTAAGACATATTCTTGATCTCAGGAAGAATCTTATTTCATTAGGTGCCTTAGATTCAAACGGGTTCAGTTTTAAATCTGAAGGTGGGGTGATGAAAGTTTCAAAAGGGATGATTGTGATGATGAAATGGCAGAAAGTTTCAGGAAATATCTATAAACTGTTAGGGAGTACAGTTGTAGGTGGAATTACGGCAGTAGAGTCTAATTCTGATAGCAGAGTCTTATGGCACATGCGACTAGGGCATATGGAGGAACGTGACATGTTGGAGCTACACAAGCGGAATTTGCTTAATGGGGTGAAGACTTACAAGATTGATTTTTGCAAGTATTATGTTCTTGGAAAGCATACTAAGGTGCAGTTTAAGACAACTATACACAAGACAGAGAGCATTCTTAATTATGTCGATTCAGATATTTGGGGGTAGTGAAAGTTGTTACACGGTAGAGACATCATTATTTTGTCACGTTCATTGATGACTTCTCTAGGAAGGTTTAGGTTTACTTCATGAATCACAAGTCAAAAGTGTTTGCCAAGTTCAAAGTGTGGAAACTTGAAGTGGAAAACCAAACTGGGAGGAAGATAAAGTGTCTAAGGATAGATAATGGCACTGAGTATAAGTAAAAGGAGTTCTTGCAATTTTATGAGTAGCAAGGAATGAAAAGACACTTCACAGTACGCAAGAGACAGCAACAGAATAGTGTAGCAGAAAGGATGAACCGAACAATTGCTAAAAGAGCAAGGTGTCTTAGATTAAATGTTGGACTTACAAAGCATTTCTGGGCAGATGCGGTAAGTATGGCTTGCTTCTTAATTAATAGATCACCAAGGGTAACATTAGAAGAAAAGGTTGCAGAGGAAATGTGGACAGGGAAAAAGGTTAACTACTCTAGGTTGAGAGTTTTCGGTTGTCCTGTATACGTGTATGTTTCTAATAATGAGCAGTCCAAGCTTGACCGAAAGTCCCGACAGTGTATTTTCTCGGATATGAGAAAGGGGTCAAGGGGTATAAGCTCTGGGATCCTAAGGTAAACAATGTGGTGATCAGCAGGGACGTAGTATTTGATGAAAAGTTTATGTTGAAGAGTACTTAGTCACAAGAGGAACAAAAGCCAGAAAATAAATATTTCAGCAAACAAGTGGTACAGATGAAGATAGAGAGTTAGGTTAAGGACATCTCTACTCAAAGTTTAGAGGCTCCTAGTTCGGAGGAGCAAACTTCCCGAGGGAGTAACAGCGCCAAAGTCTAGCTTTAAGACGAACTAAGTGCACTATCAAACCACCGATTAGGTATGGCTTTGAAGATTTAGTTTCTTATGCATTTATTACCAGTAATGGGGATCCAGTTACTTTTCAAGAGGCTATTAATGGCCAGAAGAAGAGCAAACGGATGCAAACTATGGTAGAGAAGATGGAGTCTCTGCATAAGAATAAGACATGGGAATTGGTGGAGCTTCCAGAGGGAAAACGGGCGATAGGGTGCAAATGGGTATAAAAATGTAAGGAAGATGCATCAGAAAAGGAAAGTGAAAGATTCAAGCCTCATTTGGTAGCAAAGGGTTATTCACAAAGGAAGGGGGATTGACTATGATGAGATCTTTTCCCTAGTGGTTAGATACACTTCTATCAGAATGATGTTAGCCTTGGTAGCTCATTTTGACATAGAGTTGGAACAAATGGACGTAAAGACTGCGTTTCTTCATGGTGACATTGAAGAAGATCTTTACATGGAGCAGTCAGAGGGGTTTTCACAACCCAGGGATGAGCATTTAGTCTGCAAGCTAACTAAGTCACTTTATGGGCTAAAGCAATCTCCACGACAGTGGTAAAAGAAGTTTGACTCTTTTATGATTAGAATTGGCTACAGACAATCTTCAGATACTTGCGGTGTACCACAGGGTATGGCATCATATTTAGCAGACAGCCAGAAGAGCCTTCAATTGTAGGATTTGTGAATGCAGATTATGCAAGAGACTTGGATAATAGGAGGTCGACTATTGGTAATGTCTTCACTCTGGTAGGAAGGCTTATTTGTTGGAGGTCCGTGGTTTAGTTTCTTGTTACTCTTTCTACGACTGAAGCATAATAAATGGCAGTGGCTGAGGCTGCCAATGAAGCGTTATAGGATGCTGGGCTTATCAAAGAGTTGGGTCTACAATAAGGTGGAGTTGAGTTTCACTGAGACAATCAGAGTGCCATTCATTTGGTAAAGAACCAGGTATATCATGCTAGAACCAAGCACATAGATGTGAGATTCCACAAGATCCAAGAATTGGTGTCTTCAGGGGAACTGGTGTTAGAGAAAGTTCACACCTCTGACAACGCTACAGAAATATTGACTAAGTCTCTCATAGCAAATGAGTTCAAACATTGCTTGGACTTGATTCATGTCTCCAGTTGCTAGATGAGACACATCCCCAACCGATAGTGTTCAATGTGGAGTTACTAGTGTCTAATTTCCTAAGGGATGAGCAGTTGTCAAGGTGGAGATTGTTAATGTAGTGGCTTCTGTCCTACATCGGTTTTCTCAAAAAGACAAAAGGGTTTTGTGAGGTTATGGATAAAGGGTCTTTTTCTTTGGAAAAGACACACCAGTCAAAACTTTAGATAACGAACTTGTACTCTAGTTAAATTCCTCATTTGAGGTGAAAGTTAAAGTTTGCTTAGGAAATTACTTTGTGGGGTGTATTGGGGTATTGGGTGAGAGAAAAGATTGTGTGATTGTAATATTTTTCACATAGTGGATTTCTTCTCTGAGTACCCGTAAACATAAGTAAATTACCGAATCATGTAAATCTTGTTTTCTTCTATTAGTGTGTTTTTTTTTTTTTTTTGTATTCGTGTTTGCTATTATTCATCAGGAGTGTTGCCAGAAAATGATCCAAGGTTTCCGCAACAACAATCTCATAATTTAGGGGATTGATTTAGGGTTTTGTATCTATGTTACTACGCATTTTCATCAATTTAATTTGAGCTAGTAGCCATTTTCTTCACCAATTTATGGTTTCAGATGGAATCTAAAGATGGTGATGTGGAGATCAAATGATCAATCATTTGAAAAGAGGACTGTCATCGGAAAATTGCTTGTGCGGTGACTGCAAAAGTGAGGTAATATTTGTGAATGAATGAGGTTTCTTAAAATTTGATGTCATGGCAGTAAATGTATATACGTGTGTATACGTGCGTGCGTGTGTATTACTGTTGTTACAGAAATTGTATCACCTTCTAATTGAATATTAGTAAACTCACAAACGAACACAAAAAAATAGAATATAAAATTTATGTGATTTGATAATTTACTTATGTTCACGGACACAGTAAAACAAGCTTTCAATTTTACAAAACTCCAATAATGGACTAAGAAATTACAAAAGAGATATTAGAGAATATGAAAAAAAAATCTTAGACAACCATGTCACTTTATTCTTAACTTTTTTCTTAACTTGACATTTGGAAACTCTAATATGAACTTAGATACAATACGTTCCAAATATATAGGAACGAGAACCTCAATCAGGACTGGACTCAGAACCCTGTCTGGAATAGAATTCTTAAACTAGTGGTTTTGTACTGCCAGTCGAACCCTACAATCCCCAGCCTTCTGTATGTTCCCGTGAGTTAATATGAGTCACAATTCTGACAATTACAATTTTGAATAGCATCACCTTATGATCCCCACCCTCTTACCAAAAAGAATTATTATAATTTTTTTTCTTCCCCCATCTTCTTCTATGTGGTTTTAGTAACGATTTCTATGCAAATTATTACTCGATATACTCTTGATTCAGAACTTTATCGGCTGCATTTTGGAAGACAATGGTCTTTATCCAATTACTTTATTGAAGTTTTGGTTTTCCTTCGCTGTTGGATCTTTTTCATCTATGTCAAATGGCTTGTAGAACTTGTCATATTGGCACCTGTATAAGATCATTACTCAATTTTTGATTGATCCTATCAACTAGATGAGATATACTATACATATCAGCTTGTTTTTTTCCACTGGTTACCACCTTGAATAGAATTAGATGGGTTAGAGGAAATTAACACATGAAATTTATTCAGCTATTGTTGTTGCTTTAGGAGGGTCCATCAGATAAGAGAATGTGATATTTTCCCACTTAACTAGATAACAAAATTCCTAGCTGAGGATGATACTGAACAACATAATATTGAAATCTTATGTACAGATTTTCTTTTCCCTTTTTGGAGGGCATTGCTTTGCAACATATAGTATGTTATGGATGAATTATTATGAAAATGGAAGGTATAAGCTAGTTTAACTAGTTGGAATCAAATCCCACATACTGGAAACATTTTTCATGAAGAATTAAGGATTATCTTAGGTAATACACTATGGGATAGGCTTATAGCCCACTTTAACTTTGGAAGCGCTCACAGGCTAGGGTTGGGCTACCCTGCATAATATTTTTCCTACTTGTTTGATGCTATTTAATTAAGACCCAATGAAGTAAAAAGAAAAATGCTTCATTGGTCCTTTTACCAAATAATGCATGTATGATAAACAATGATATCAAGCCCAATGATATCAAGTCTTTTATGTCAAATGTTAGATTCTGTAGACTCTTACCCGACTCTTTTGATAGTTGAGTTTGGGTACCTAGGCTGCGATTGAAAAGTCTAGGTTCTCTTTTCTTCATTCCTTCCCTCGCGGCATGATTATATGTCTTAGATAATGCCACTTAGCCGCGAGACCTGTGGGATGGTTTATTTCCTAGATTTGGAACAAGGTCCGAGTATCTCTCCAATAGTCCAACGACTAGCGGGATCATCGGGAATTCAGTAGATTGGAGGCTGGAATCAAGGACCATTAGAATTCATCCAAGCAATCTAGAGGGAGAATTAAGTAGGCAACCTTTATTCTTCCCTAGATACGTTGAATCAAGGCTAGACATTCTCTTAAGGAATTCAAAGCCCTAATTCTCGTAAAAAAGACTTCTCCCTCACATATGTAATTCCTCTTCTTCTCAAAGGTTTGGCATTGACAATCAAGCATCCACCCAACTACTTTTTCTCTCTCTATTGTTCCAGATTATCCTTGTTCTCATTTCTCCACCAGGTTTCGGTGACTCTGCCATCATTAATCATCAGCATAATTCCCGGAAGACTTAACCTCTTTAGGTTAACCTACCCCTCATAACTTACTCCACCGGGGAAGAGTACTAACTTATTGATTATGGCTAGTGACCAAGGAAATAACAGCAACGGATCTCGAGATAACGAGTCATTAGAAACGTCCGACATGGCGGATCAAGTCAGAATATTGACAGAGTTAGTCTTATCTTTTCAGCAAGCCCAAACCACTAAACAATGAACCTAAGAGATAATAATGGAGGCTCTCAAAGCCCTCCAGCAAAAGTCTACATCGTATTTTCAAAGAAATCGTGGGGTAATCTTCCTAAAGGTTCCTATGCTTGGTTGAGAATCTCCAGGAAAATTCCCTACACAAGAATTGTATCTCCAAATGAACTTCTGGGGTAACCTCTTAAAGGTTCCCTATGCTTGGTTCCAAATCTCCAAATGAACTCTTAAAGTAGCCTTTTTAAAGGTTCCCTATGATTGGTTCAGAATCTCCAGGAATATTCGCTCCATAGGAATTGTATCTCCAAATGAACTTCTAGGGTAACATTCTTAAAAGTTCCCTATGCTTGATTTAGATTCTCAAAAATGAACTCCTAGGCTAGCCTTTTTTAAAGGTTCCCTAAACTTGGTTTAAGATTTTCAGGAAAATTCCTTTCATAGGGATTGTATCTCCAAATGAACTCCTAGGGTAACATTCTTGAAGGTTCCTTATGCTTGGTTCAGAATCTCCAAATGAACTCCTAGAGTAGCTTTTTTAAAGGTTCTCTACCTTTGGCTCAGGATCTCCAAGAAAATTCTCTCTACGGGAATTGGGTTTCCAAAAGAACTCTTAAGGTAACCTTCTTAATGGTTCCCTATGCTTGGTTCAGAATCTATAAATGAACTCCTAGGAAAACTTGCCTAAAGATTCCCTATGTTTGGTTCAAGATCTCCAAGAAAATTTCCTCCGCGGGAATTGGGTCTCCAAAAGAACTCCTAGGGTAATTTCTTAAAGGTTCCCTATGCTTAGTTCAGAATCTTCAAATGAACTCTTAGGGTAACCTTCCTATAGTTTCCCTATGCTTGGTTCAAGATCTCTAAAAAATTCCCTCCGTGGGAATTGGGTCTCCAAAAGAACTCCTAGGATAACCTTCTTAAAGGTTCCCTATGCTTGGTTCAGAATCTTCAAATGAACTCTTAGGGTAACCTTTCTTAAGGTTCCCATGCTTAGTTCTGGATCTCTAGGAAAATCACGGATCTCCAGGAAAATTCCTTCCATAGTAACTGGGTCCATAAAAGAACTCCGAAAGCAATCTTTTCAAATGTCCTTTATGCTTGATTCCAAGTTTTTCCAAGGAATCTCCCTGCGTGAATTCCACCCCAGGTAGTCCCCGCGAGAATTAAACTCCCGGTAATTCCACTTTGAGAATTATACTTCGAGTAAACTCACTCCGGAAATTACACTTCAGGTGATCGTACTCTAGGAATGAAACTCCAAGTAGTCTTGAAATTCCACTTTGGGTAATTTCCCCCGTGGGATTTTCGACTCTGTAAATTCCTACTACAACCTTCCTAAAGGTTTTCGGTAGGAATTCCACTTTGGGAGAATTACACTGCAGGTAGTCCCCCTCCGGGAATTAAATTCCAGGTGATTCCACTCCAGGAATTACACTTTGGGAGAATAATTTCACTCTAGGTAATCCCATTCCGGGAATTCCCCCACAAGAATTCCAACCCGCGAATTCCAAACGTAACCTTTCTATAGGTTTCCTGGGTGGGAATTCTACTCAGGGAATTATATTTCGGGTAATCTCCCCTCGGCAGAAATTCTAATTCTGTGAACTCCTAAGACAACCTTCCTAAAGATTCACTTGCAGGAATTTTAATCCGGTATTTAAAAGAGCATTCCGTCCACGATATTTATTAACTTCTAAGGAAAGAATTCCTTCACGAGAACGTTTTCTTTGAAAAAAAAAATAGAGAGAGAGTTTAAAATAAGGGGTCTTACCTGCGGCAACAATGGATGGCACATTTGACTCATTCTCAATCCTCTGACTATGAGCAACCAAATCACTACTAGATAATGTTGCGAAAAGGTATGGTGCGACAACATTAGCAGAAGGTAAAATAGATCCAACCCCTAGAATACTTGTTTTCTTTTCCATCTTTCTATCCTAAATAATGGTTGGAAAACTAAAAATTGTTGGAAAAAAAGAATTCGATCCCTTGGTGTTCGCGGATGGAGAATCTGAGATAGTGATATTAGTTGATGAGGGGAAAGTTAAGGTCACATTCTCGGGAAAAGGAAGAACTGAACTTAAAGCAGATGGTAAAGAAGGGACTCCCAATATATCCCCGTCAAAACTTGGAATCAATTTTCGCTTGACTGACTTTAGGGGAAGTATGCCTTGAATATTCACAGTACTTGCAAAAGGAATAGAAAAATGATCTTTCAAAGATTGGGAAAGCTTAACTCTAGGATTTGGAAAAAGTACAAAGGGCATTGACTCAAAAAATTTACCCAAAACGTTGATGCATGGTCCAGAAGTAATATTAACGCGGCTTGGAGAAATAGAAGAAGCAACTTCCAAAAAAAAGGGATTTTATGGTGTAGATGAAGCAGGTAGCTCAAAATGTTTAATATCCTTTGTTAAACTATGAGAGAGAATTTCAGCATTTGATTTAGATACACTCACGGCATTTCCCTCTTGATTTCGAATACTCGTTAGAAAAATCACAATGTCGTCCAGTCACTCAGAATCTCGATATCATCTTGATCTCCTGAGTCTTCCTCTCCCTCCAAGGCGGAATTCTTCTCATCGTGGGAAAGATGAGGCAACCTGTGAAGAGCTAACTTTTTCTTTTTTCCATGACAAATTACCTAAACAAAAGATAGAGGCAAATTAAGATTCACGAAGGCAATTAAAGATTCAATAACGAGAAAGTCCTACGATCTACAAGGGAAATTTATTACCCCTTTTTTGTGCATTTCTTTTATCGCAGTACAGAAGTAGTCCTAGTCTCAATGGCTCAACCTTCCTTTTTGCCACTCCAGATAAAGTAACTATTTTCTCGAGGGTTTGTACCAAAGTAGCACTAGTAGTAGGACCAACAGTGGGAACACTAATGATAATTATAAGGGGCTTCCTGAAACGAGAAATCACATTCCAGTGGGAATGAGCCCCCTTACATGGGGATAGCAAAGAATCATCTCTAAGAAGATGAGGAATTCTTATGATCTCAGAAGGAGTCTTTACAACACCAGTAAAGACTAAGCACGGGTCGAATCCAAATTGCCACGCTACACTATGAGGATTATACTTTATCAAAATCCAACTGTTTTCAACTTGAACTAGAAGACTCCGCAGCAGCATGAAAGCCATCCAAAGGTAAATATACCCATTCATGGTTTCTTCTTTACATGGATAGATCCAAAAAGATACCAATTTATGGGGATCATTCCAGTTACTGGGGGACTGTAAGGACACCATTGAAACTGCTCCTTGCGATCAACCAAATGAGTTAACTTCTTGGAAAATCTAGCACTTGACCAACAGTATAACCACGGTTCACAAGATGGCTGTGGTTTAGAACTTTTCTCATCCAATACTGCGGGAAAATAATTGAGCTTGGGGCCGTACTTTGGGTATCTTTCAAACAAACACATCTGAAGAAAAAGAATAGATAAATATGTAGGGACATCATATCTCCAACAAAACATTCATGTCCTGTTTTCACTAGATAAAACCTGTAGTATAAAGTACCAAGAAAAATAGGGCCCAGCGGTATCGTTTTTCCCAAGCTAAGTATAGCAGCCGTTCTAAATAAACAACTCCCCACACTATCCGCAGGAGGACCTTCTAGAATGTGCCGTGAAAGCCAGGCTGCGATGTAAGTAGAAAAATGGAATGGATTTTTTATATGGCATGAGGATCTTCCAGATACGTCATGAAAGACAAATCGCGATGTAAATAGCAATATGGAATGGACTTTTTATATCCGACCCATCGACATTATCCCCAGTGCCATCGCGAGGATTAGAATAATCCCTCCACCAGTATCTCATCCAACCTTTGAATGTGGTCTTTGAATGAGGGGCTCCACGCTCTGCTTTGCGTTTTCCATTCTTATCAAACTAAGAGCCAAGATTATTTTGATAGGAATTGGCCGTTTAAAGTGCATCGATGATTTTACTAACTTCGAGATCCTCCACAGCAAGCACTATATTCACTTCCCCCGAATTGGCAACTGCATCAAAACTACAATATCTTCTAAGGTGGGAGTAATTTCTCCAAAAGTTGTGATAAATGTCTGAGCAGAAGTACAACACCTAGATAATAGAGTTTCCATAACAACTGTATTATGAGAAATACGAAGTTCTGATGTATTAGAGACAGCTTCCAAAATATTGGCATTTTCAGAGCTTTTCTAAATGAATTCTTTCCAAGTAGCCAATCAGACCAGTGCTCCATTCCTTCTGCAGGATCGTGTAATTCAAAAAATGAATTAAAGAATAAGGGTATTCACCCCTTTCCAAATCAAACCGAGAAACAGAAGAGCAAGGAATAAATTTTTCTTTGGGAGTTTCAGAGTCCATAAGGTAATCCGGAACTCATTTGCTCCCCCGGCAAATAAGAAACCTTTAACCATTCCTCTTCAATCGGCAACACTGGAATTAGATGATCAAATCCACACTTGTATTTAATCAAAGACTGTTCTCCCTGAGGAATCTCATATTGAATAAGAATTTGCCGCATGAACTCAACTGGTGATTGAGATGAAACCCTAGTGTGGGAGGGAATGGGTTTTCGACTTGGAATGGGTTTTTCAGGAGTTGATTCAGTTGCAGAATAAGTGGATGAAAATGAAG
>QLOD02000013.1:28157782-28178027 GCA_003260245.2 Sideroxylon spinosum | reverse complement strand
GAACAGTGACAAAACTATATGTTTTACCGAATACTCAAATCACAACTTTTGGTAGTTTTTTAACGAAGCTTTAATATCAAACTCATAATGAGTTCGAAAAGAGTATATATATATAAATTTTTAATAAGTAGAGCTGAGTAGTATATTGTTCAAATTTAATTTAATAATCTTATTGAATTTAAAATAATTTAAGTGTGCCTTTGGAGTGTCAATTTTGGACAAAAACTACTTAATCTTCTCTAAATTTTTTCACAATAATTAAAAATCTTCAACTTATAAAATTTTTTGGTTATATTTTTCAAAAAACACACTAAATACCCAATAATTTATCCACTCCTATACGTGATTTTAGGCCTTTTATTTTGGACCCATTTGACATACAAGAAAGTCAAAATAACTCTAAAAATCTCTAAAAACAACTTACTTTTACAAACAGATAAATTATTTTATTTTATCTTATTTTTTGTTACACCAAACACTCTTTGTGTCTCATCTTTTATATATCTATATAATATGGGAAAGAGGTTGATGGGACTTTGTCCCATGTGGCAATATGAGAGAGAGAGAGTGTGTGTGTGTGTGTGTGTTTTTTTTTTTTTGGTTAAAAATTTTGAAATTTTGAAATTTTAAAAGTTTAAGAAAGTAAATTATTTTGAAATAATAGTTGAATGTTTGCATTTAATTTATAAAAATGATACTTAAAAACTTTTGGTTGAGAATTTTGAAAACTTTTAGAGTTTTATGAAAATTTTTAATACAAATATTAGTATTTTGGTAGATTTTTTAAAAAATTGGATTGATATTTATGTCAATGAAAACTTTTAGAGTTTTATGAAATTTTTTGGTAAAAATATTAGTCTTTTGGTAGATATTTGTATCAAAAAGGTGAAAACTTGTGAATTTTTTGGATTTTTTGGGTTCAAAAGTTCCTTTTTTACATGCCAAATTACATTTTTGTAACATCTTTAAAGTTTTTTTTTTACTTACAAATTTAATTTTAACGAGTTTAATACTTAAATTCAAATGCATACACTTTCACATTCTTTGAATTTGCTAAAAAATTTAAATATTTTTAATCAGTGAATTTGCTTAATTACCAGCTAAAAGTTTAATAAAATCCCAGCTAAAATTTTGTTATGTTTCAATAAATTTTGACAGATTTTTTAGAAGTTGGACATTATTTGTACGAAAAAGTGAAAAATTTTAAAGTTTTTTATTTGAATTTTTTGAGTTTTTTTTTAATAGTTTTAAACGCTCCCTTTTTGTGACTTTTGAGAGCTTTTTTAAAATTTTTTTCACTTACAATTTTAATTTTAATGTATTTAATAATGAAATTTTAAATACTTTTATTTTTACATTCTTTAGATTTACTAAAAATTTTGAATTTGGGTTATTTTTAATCGTCGAATTTGTTTAATGACCGACGTTATTGTTCTTTTTTCTTTCCACTTTAGTTGTTTTTCTACTACTACCTTGGTACCGTTTAAATAGTGATTTTTACTATTATAAGTTATTTTTATAGTTTTTAAATTTAGTTATTTACACATGAAATTATATTTTTACGATTTTAGACACATGTAATTTTTAGTTTATATATAATTTACGTTTTATCGAACAGGTATTCACCCCTGTGTCATTACTATCATGGACGGAGCCACATGAAGGCAAGAGGAGGCAGCTGACCCCCTAAATTTTGGACACGAAATTATCAAAATATCCTTAAAATTTTAATTTTATTTAAAAAATTAAATTAATTTAAAATTAAGGTATTTAAATTTTATTTAAAAATTAAAGTTAACTCAAAATTTTTCAGTATATAAAAAAATGTATAAGAGTCAAATCCTAGTATTTTTTGTAAAATAAAATACATTCTCCGACCACTCTATTAAATACTTCTGTGTATAACATAAAAAATATAACATAATAAATTCTATAAATAATAAAACTTAATAATAATTTTTTTTATAACGAGTGACATTCTTAAATCTTAGATTTTAAGGTGAGTTGAACCATTAAACTGTGAAAAATGTATTTACTGGTTTAATGTTCAATAATAATTTTATCTCTTCCTAAAGAATAATATTATTTTTCCTCTACACTTAATCCTAACGTAACTCGTTATTCTTTTCTCGTTATTCTTTTCTTGGATACTTAGTATCCAGTGCTCTCCTTACTGAAAATACTAGATGCGTCCGTGATTAATATCGAAGAAGACATTTCACATACCATTTCATCAAAGGAAGGAAAGTTATCTGAAATCCATTGCAAACCACAAAAAGGGAAAAATATTGCTGCATGAGATTCGCATATGCTTCAACAAAAATGGTAAGGTTCAAGATTGCCCCACGCGATATTTTAAGAGCTGCGGTCCTGGAGTCATAAACTTCCCTGCACCGTAGGCAAGGGACACGTGACCACATTCGTCGTTGGTCTTTTGGTGTCCACGCAGCCGATAAAATGATTTGTCTGAAAGAGCCAAGTCCCATATGAACAAAGTCTACATCTGTTGTATTCATCTACCATCGGGATTGAGTGTTCTTTTGGAAGACTTGGTAAAATAAATTCACGCTGAGTTCTTTTGCTTGGAAGAAAGGCCAACCACTCATCATGTAAAAGAGGTTCTGCCGAAAAATAGTGGATGTACATGGCTCGCTCTCGAAACACCACCTAATGATTATTTGTTTAATTAAAATCAATTAAAATTCATTAATTTTTTATATTTTTTCCAATTAAATTTTATTTTATAAATTTTTATATTTTTATTATATTTTTTACTATACTTTTTTATTTATCAAATAAGCTCCCTGGGTAGATTTGCATCGAATGAATGACCACCTTGAGTACAAGGTCCGCCTTGTAAAAATCAACTAATTCCAGGACTTCTCAATCCTTTGCGTAGCAGCCCAAAATCAATATACAGACACAGAGCCGGAGAGAGAGACAGCTCAACCTGTTGAAAATATGATTACGGATGCAGAAACGGCTGAGATAAATTGACAGACACAGTGCCGGAGAGAGAGAAGAGAGAGAGAGAGATAGAGAGAGAGAGAATTAAAGGCGTTAGTAGGGGGCGAACTGTGATGTAAACTTTTCAATTGGGGGGGTCTCCTCCCGCTGGTCGGGTCGGACGTACTGAAAATGTTGCACGTGCCTGTCATATCACTCTGAAATCGAGGATCATGAAGACTCAATCAAAAAGAAGAAGGGCAAAAAAAATGAGTAGCCGAATATCTATTTGTCAATTTTATTTATATTTTTTTCTAACCAAGGCTCTGTTTAAAAAAAAACAAAAAGTTTTTTTTTTTTTAGTTAACTAATAATTAGTCATTAAAAAGTTATCTTTTTTATGTTTGGAAAGAAAAAAATTAGTTTTTTTGGAACTAATTTTTTAAATTTTTGTTAATTTGATATTTTTATCCTTAAATATTTAAAAAAAGATTAAAATATAAAAGGATAACTTTTGATAATTTTCTAAAAAACTAAAAAACTAGCAGCTACCGGCTATAAGTATCAAAACGAAGCCTAAATTTTTTAAATATCTTTTTTAATCTTAAAAGAGTTGTAGTACTTAATCAAAACATTTTATTAAAAATAATGTAAAATACTTGTGACCCTATTACTTAAATATAATAAATTTGCATAAATATATTTTAATTATAAATTTATTATTACCATATTTTATATATTTACTTTATGATTCAATACGATTTTATTAAAAAATTATTAAATTGCGGTATGAAACAAGCACAAAAGTATGCACAAGACGACTAATTAGGGGTGGAGTCAAGATTTGTGATTAGTCGGGATTAAATTATATTTTTAAAATAAATAGAAGTAAAAGAAAAAAAAAGGAGAACAAAATCTGACCAATAATAGAATAAAAGAAAAATTTATAAATAAGAAATAAAAGTATTAGAGTATTGGTTTAGTTTTTCAAATTGGTGAGGGAATTGCCTCCATTGTACCGTTACCCGATCTGTCCATGACATTTAAGGCTTAGTTTGAAAAGGAATTGTTTTTTTTTTTTTTCCCTTCAAATATTGGAGGTTTAAAAATATACCATAATAAATTTAAGTTGAGAGTTTATAAATGTATTTTATTTTTCGTCTTTTACATTCTGTTAATTTTGATAATAAATATTGATTTCTGAAATGTGAAAAATTTATTATTTTTTAAATTTTAATAACTTTATTTAATTTTTTGTAATTAAATTTGTCACATGTAATTTTTTCATTAATTTCTAATTTTTTTGACCACTTAAATCTCATCTAAATTTACTTTATTATATTTATCTCTTTTATTGTTGTTAAATGTTAATTTCCTTTAATTCATTTGCATTTCATCCTTTTTTTTGTTTAATGGTTTTTATCTTTTTGATTTTTTAAAATTTGGTTTCAATGAAAATGCTTCCGGATTGTTATTACATTACTATTAATTTTTTTAATTAGTAATTTTGTTATAAATTTTTTTTATAATTTTTTATTTAAATTTAACGAATTTATGTTAAAATTTTTTATTGATCAAATTACAGTTTTGAATCTTTAGTCACAAACAATTTTTAGGATCCATTTGGATTCTCAAAAAAAAATCAAAAAAATTAAAAATTTAATTTTTTGGAGTTTAAAATATAAAAAATTATTTTGAAATAATGGTTAGATATTTATTATTAATTTGTTATAAATTTGTTAAAAATTATATAAAGTGGTACGTGATAAAATTTTAATAGAGAAGTTTAGAAATTTTTAAAATTTTGGTGAAATTTTTTTGATATAGATATCAATATAGTTGTTAAAAAATTTTGATAAAATCATTAAAATATGTTATTTTAATCCGTTCTAACGAATTTTGAAAATGTTTTAAAAATGGTTAGAATTTTAAAAATTTAAAGAAATAAAACTTTAAAAATTTTTAAAGTTTTTCTTGATTTTATTTGAGTTTCCAAACTAGCCGTCAGTTAGTACAACAAATCAGCTCAACTTGATCGAAATATGATTTATAATCAACGGTTGAAATTAAATTTACAGGCACAGAGCCAGAGAAAGGGGGAGAATTAAATGTGATGGAGACAATTCAAACCCCCCGCTTTGGTAAGGTCTGGATGTACTTAAAGATGGTTGCACATGTCTGCTGTCATGTCAATCCGAAATCCAGGATCGAGATTCCTCGAGGAGCCCGTGGTCCCCAGACCAACACTCTATCCAAAAAAAAAAATAATAATAATAAGAAAATGAGTTACTGTTTGGAAACACAAAAATTAGTAAAAAAAAACATTAATTTTTTTTTGGAGTTTAACAAATCAATTTTTATTATTTTTCTGCTTAACTGTTATGATATTTTAATTTAAAAGTTATCAAGAGTTATTAAAAATTATAAAAAATACTATCGAACATTCAAAAAATTGTAAAAAAATACTACTTATTTCACTAAACGTATTAAAAATTATAACAAGTAGCTTTTAATAAAAAATATTCAAAATTACTAAAAATTATGCCTCTATACACCCCTGAGTAGCCACACATACATAGGCTGGAAGTGTTCAGTTTATCAAAACTAATCAACTTTTACGAATTTTTTTATATTTTTTCTAATTAAATTTTATCATATATTATTTTTATATCAATTTTTTACAATTTTATCATAACTTTTTTTCAATCCAAACATCGAGGGTTTAAAAATGTACTAAAAAAATTAATTTCAAAGATGGTAAATATATTTTATTTTTAATTTTTTTACACCCCATCCATTCTAATAATGGATATTGATTTCTTAAGTGAAAAGTTTATTATTTGTTCTCAATTTTTATAATTTTATTTAATTTTTTACAATTAAATTTGTCACGTGTTATTTTTACACTTATTTTTAATTTTTTTAATAAATTAAACACCATCTAAATTTACTCTATTAAATTTATCTTTTTTATTATTTTTAAATGTTAGTCTCCTTGAATTCATTTGCATTTCATCTTTTTTTATTTTTTAAGAAAATTTGGTTGCATTTAAAAAAAAAAAGAGAAGGAAATAAATGACTTTTTTCCCATAAATAAATAAAATAAAATAATTATATTCTAAATCAAGTATTTACTAACCTTTACATATCAATTGTCATTTTCGTGACATAAAGTTGTAGTTGCTTGTTATAGTGGATATGTTTAAAATTATATAAAATTATATAAATTTATAAAAGATAATATCTCGTATTTTATATAATAATTAAAAAATTTAAATATTATATTCTCGTAATCCGTTTTTAAGAGATTTGTAGAGTTTCGTATTTTTTTATTAGATATCAAACGGACGCGCTATCTATAATTTTTTTTTATCCTAATTGTTTTACATTTGTTATCCAGATAGAATATTCGGTACGTGAGTTTGGTTGTTGGCTTCATTAATTAATCAAATTTGATTTATTAGGGTATCCTCTATATAAAATAAGTGAGAATTGAAGTTAAGAATTCAACGTTAGACAGATTTTTTTCACTTTTACCCTCCAACTTTTGTATTATTACTATCTTGTCGCTTTCGTCTTTTTTGTTTTTGTTTTTGTCTTTTTTTTAGAGCAAAAATTTTTTTTTTTTTTAAAACTATAAGAGCAAAAATAAAGACTTTTTTTGGCACATTTCTTTTTCCCAATTTTGACACCCATTCTATTTGAGATTTACTCTATTTTATCTTTTTTTTTTTGAATATTTCGTTTTATTTTTTTATTTGTGTTTTGATTTTTCTTTTTTTTTTTTAAGAATTACATTTTTTTATATTTTTATTCTACCTTTTGTATATGTATTCTATAATAAGCTGAATTGCACTTTAACGTACATATTTTACTTTTTATTTTATCCCTTGATTTAAATTTTTTTGTCCTTCAAACGTTGTTGCGTTTTTTTAATAATAAATATCAATGCACTTTTAGGTCTTGTTTGATTACCGTATTCAGCTCCGAATTGGAGAAGAAATCCATGGGCCCAATTCAATCCGGCGTTTGCTTTTGCTAATGGATGTCGGACAACTTTTCCGGTTTGGATGGCATATCTTCCAAAACGGGGGATAACTAATGTCACATGAAATGTGGTATTATTTATCCGGAGGTCCTGGAATTTTTCCCTCCAAAATCTAAAGGTTCAAAATTATTTTCTATCACATCTTATGTCAAATCACATCTTTTATCCCAATTTATCTCCCACTAACCAAACACTAAAAAAATAATTCCACATAAAAATTAATCCCATGTTATATCCAATCTCATATATTATCCATGGTATTACTTATAACCCACCATCCAATCCCTCCAAACAAACATATCCTTAACGTACATATTTTTATCATTTTTTTATTTTTTCCCTTATTTTATATTTTGTTGTTCTTGAAGTGTTGTTGTTTTACTTTTTTTTCAAGGTACTGGTTTTTTTATTTAATATAATAAGTCACCGTGCACTTTCAATATTGATATTTTTACAAAATTTCTCATTTTTTTAAATTTTACTATTTTTTGTCGTTCAACTGTTGTTACGTTCGTTTTTTTTTTTAATTTCTTTTTATAATAAACTGCAATACACTTTCAATGTAGTTGTTTTTACCATTTCTTTATTTTTTAACTTATTATATATATATATATATATATGTTTGTTCTTTAAGTGTTCTTGTATTTTTTTTAATTCTAGAGTTTTCATTTTTTATTCTATATAACAAGTCATAATGCATTTTTAATATACAATTTTTTACTAATTTTTTTTCATTTTTCCCTTGCTTTATTTATTTATTTTTTTTTGTCATTTAAGTAATGTTACCTTTTTTTTTATAATAAGGTGCAATGTACTTTCAGTGTATACTAGGTGTGGACCGTGTCTAAAGGTACGTGGGATTCACACCCAGTTCTCTCCCCTCCTTCCCTCTGTCATGTCATAGATGTCACATCCTGAGCTATATTGTATAATAGATATCTTCACTAATTTTGTTTTTTTTTTTTTTTAGTTTTGTTCTTATTTTATATTTTTTTATCTTTCAACTGTTGCTGTTTTTTTTCTAGACTTTTGTTTTGTTTTTTTTTTTTTTTTGGATAAACTCAAATATTATTTTATCAGTTAATAGATGTTAGAAGCATTCATTAACATCCAATCAATGCATATCACATAATAATATATCACCCTTTGAAAGAGTTATACATGAAAAAACTTGGGTAAAAATATTCCATGCAATATTTTCATTGATTCTTAATACCTAGGCATCTATTAATAAATGTCATTAAGAAATCTAATATATTTATAAATATTTTTATTTTCTTGTATTTTTAAATTTATTCACATAAGAATATATTTAAAATTTTTTTTTTCTATCTTTTACATTTTTATTTATTCTTTTTCTTATTTCACTATTTTTTTCCAAATATAAGGCTTGGTTTGGGAAGAAAAAAAAGCTATCTTTTTTGTAGCTGGCTATTAGCTAGCTACTAAAAAGCTAGTTTTTTTTGTATTTGGAAAGGGAAAAAAGCTAGCTTTTTAGTAGTTAGTTTTTTAATTTTTTGTTAATTTAACGTTTTTACCCTTGAAGGTTTAAAAGAAAATTAAAATGTAAGAAGGTAAATTTGATCATTTTAAAAAAAACCAAAAATTGAATAACTGGTAACTCAGTTATCAAGTTACTCTTCCCAAACCGAGCCTAACTTTAATAAAGTTATATATATATATTTTATCAACCCGTGCTTTGCACGGGAATAATTTACCAGTGTATATAGATTTGGGGAAACTACCGACTGTCAACCACCTAAGCACCACCAAAATTCAAATTGGTCAGACGATTTCTGTACTTTTCATGACAATTTTCCTTCGGAAAAAGACTTCGTGTAAAACCATCAAACTTCTTCTGCTCAAATATTTCTTATCACGGAAAACAATTAGTTTTAAAAACAAATGCTATTAATTATTAAGGGAACAAGAAAATCCAAACAATGTAAATATTATATATATATATATATATATTTCTTTTTTAAAAATGGTAAACTTATATTCGAGATTAATTTTGATACACTTTCAGCGCATTTTTTTTTCCAAGTAGCAAAACATAAAATGGAAAATTATCATTTTATAATTTACCTAGGTATAAAAATTATTATTATGAACACTAGTCACGTTTTAAAGCATGCTTTGGGGGAATAATACTTGTATTGATAACGCATTAAAATTGAGCTCCTCATATTATTCACGTAATTTTAATTAATAATTATGTACTAGATTATATAGTTTAGTCCATTAAATTTTGAAGGTTTCAACACTTTATTTATTTATTAAGATTTTAAACTATTAGGTAAAAGTAAAAACAAGAAATTTTGTTGGGAGACAACCTGGCAATCTAGATTTGGGATATTTTCTTGATCATCTACTTACTGTAATACCATGTACCCTACCCAAGCTCTCAATATATGTACATACACACACATATATACATATATATAAGCACATATAACATTAAATGTATTTGAAATTGAATAATATTTAATGTAGCTAGCTAGGTCTCTTATTTTAATTTGAGAAAATTTTAAACATTTTATCCATATAATTGAGCACCAAAGAGGCTATGAAGTTGGTTGTTATTGTATGATTTTAAATTAAGTAAACAATTTGATTATTAGTCAAGGAATTAAAAGTACCATTAGTATTATTTCAACCATTGTCCATTTCTTTTTTTGGTAACTAAGAGTAAGCCATTGTCCATTTTGCTAGTTAGGCATCTTCAACTTTGAATGAAGCAATTGTCATTTAAATAATAGATTGAATTGTTATACATCTTCGTGTCCAATGACAAAAGAAATTTTAAATAAGAGCCCCCACGTTTTTTGTTTGCTAGATTGCTTTCATCACTTTTGTCTTCTCTCTTTACCCCAAGTTTTGTTTTTTTTCATTTCCTCATAACTTGCTCATTAGCCTATAAATATTTGGACAACCTTTCCAAAATTTTAAACCATCTTTGCAGATCACTTGCAGATTACTTACAATTGTTTTCATTGTAACTCGGCCAAAATGAACTCTAGTATTTTGATCATCACCTACCTTGCAACTCTATTCACATCGCTAGACATACTTGTCGCTAAACAATTTGATTTCTACAAAATCAGTCTCCAATGGCCAAAAACATTTTGTAACACTCAATCTTGTAACTCGTCCATCCCAAATTATTTTACCATTCACGGTCTTTGGCCACAATATAATGAACTAAATAATAAAACAGACCAACCGGTGCCCCCTTACAACAACAACCCATCATGTACCAACGAGACACCTACGCAACCAGCAGCCATCAAGGTTAGTGTATACACATATATCTTAATTTTCCTTTTCTTTTATATTTCATTTTTTTTTTATTTTTCTTGACTTTTGGTGCCGTTATGAAAAGATTGACGACTTCACAAAGGCTGGCATTTTGGAGGACATGAACCATTATTGGCCAGATCTCAAAAACAATCAGAATCTAAAGTTTTGGCGATACGAATGGGGGCAGCACGGAATGTGCTGGAAATACCCAAAGGATTACGTAAGATATTTTAGTGCCGCCTTAGATTTCACAAGGCGACATGATCTACTTGCTGTCCTCGGACAAAACGGTAAACATCTCATCCATCTTAAATTACGCCTCTTGTTGTGTCTAGAATTTTTTTATAATTTGTGTTTCATCAAAATAGGTATTCGCCCCGGTACCGGTGCTGACGGAACAAAATTTTCAAATGCCATTCAAGGAGCCTTGGGAAAGACTCCTCAACTCGCCTGCAGAATAAAGGATAGCGTGAGACTGCTGTTCGAGGTTCGTATATGCTTTGACAAAAATGATACCACTCAAGATTGTCCAGTGCCTTTTTCTCTATGCGGTGTTGCAGGGACAACAATACAACTTCCTGCAGCCTGATCTATCATAATTCGACGTACTGGAAAGAGAAGCACTAATATATTTACGAGTGTTTAAAGTTTAAGTTGATGGTAGAGGAGAATTGGAAAAGTATCTAAATAATTTCTAAATAATTGAGTTGTTATAGTTTGGATGATTTCTTTGATATATTAAGTGTGTTTGGAATGACAACAAATGAAATAAAGTGAGATAAATTGTGCGTTTGTAATTCGTATGATGAAATAAAAAGTGAATAATTTTTAAATTTTTAAATAAACCAAATGTAGTTATTATATATATAACGTCTAATGCATTGATGCCGTGTTATATATTGTATTATCATATTCACAACTTATAGATAACTAGAAGGTTTTATTACCGATTTTTAAAAACTCAACCAAAAATATTAATTTTAGGTTTCACTGAAAAGGTAAGAGACGAAGAGTAGAATTGGAGAGCACGATAACTTTAATGTTCTTTGGTAATTATCTTTATCTTTTTATTTTTTATAAAATTGAGAGATAAAAATTAATATTTATTCGGATATAAATTAAATTTAATAAACAAAGAATATTTATTTTTTAAGACTTATCATCAATGTATTATTCTTGACATATGACAAGATAATATTTACACTTATACTTGTTTGTCCTAGTTATGGATGAGATTACAAGGCATATTCAGAATGAGGTGCCGTGATATATGCTATTTACAAATGATATTGTCTTAGTAGATGAGACGAGAGAAGAAGTGAATGCTAAGTTAGAATTGTGGCAGGAAATATTAGAAACAAAAGGGTTTAGGTTAAATAGATGTAACACGAAATATATAAAATGCAAGTTTAGCTAAAGTAAGATAACTGGGGACATAGAAGTAAGTTTAGACATACAAAAGATTGTAGAGAATTAAAGAAAACTTTAGGTACCTTGTATCTATGATGCAATAGGATGGAGAGATTGATAATAATGTAAGGCATAGGATTCAAACCGGGTGAACCAAATGGAGGAGTGTTTCGGGGGTCTTGTGCGATCGAAAAATCCCCCTGAATATGAAAGGAAAGTATTATAAAGTGACAATAAGACCAGCGTTATTGTATGTATTAGAGTGTTGCCCAGTAAAGCATAATCATATTCAGAAGATGGTAGTTGCAGATATAAGAATGCAAAGATGGATGTGTGGGATTACAAGAAGAGATAGGATTAGGAACGAAGAGATTAGAGGCAAAGTAGGAATAGCACCGATTGAAGATAAAATGAGAGAAAATCGTTTAAAATGATTCGGCCATATTAGAAAACGTCCAATGGAGGTACCGGTTAAAAGGTGTGAAAGTATGGAGATTGCCAGGAATAGGAGAGGGAGACCTAAGAGAAGTTGGAAAGGAACTATTAGATATGACATTGTCTTCATGGATCTAACGGAGGACATGACCCTCAACAAATTTGATTATTATCGTCAAATCCATATAACGGACCTCACCTAGTAAGAAAAAGCTTTGTTTGGTTTGGTTTGGGTTTGGGTTTGGTTTAGAATCTTCACTTGAGTAAAAAATAAATCAAGGAAATAACAGTTTATTTGAGTGATTGCAGCGTTAATGACCAAAATATTTTGCAAATTAGTTTGATCAAATCTGCTACTTCCAGTGAAGGATTGGGAATCTGAACAAGCTCGTTATATTTATTTAGTAAAGGAGGAGAAGTCTCCTCAACAATGAGATGAACTGGTATTCTCTCCTCATCTGACTTGAACCTGTAAAAATTGTATGAAAACCAAGAATGTATAATAAATGATAACTAAAGAAAACAATAATCTTGCAAAAGGAAAAACTATAATTCCTGTTTTGTGTTTCATATTTGTGGCTGGAAAGGGGAAAGAGCTTACATTTGGCTTTTATCTGATGGAATGGTATTATGTTAAAAAATAAAGACATTTTCGTATTAAGACTATTATAAGATATAATTGAAGGCTTCAACAATGACAGACAATTATTTGAAACCATAAATTGGCTGTACTTAATCCAATATATGTGCGAAAGATGGAAATATAACATACGTAAAATGTAATGTATCCCTTAAATTGGATTTGCTTGCATTAACAAGATTTCACTTTACTACTTAAAATACCAAAGTTACAAGCACCTGTAAGTTTTGTGCAAATGCATGCATGATAAATCAGATAAATATTACACTTATCAATACATGACAACATACCAAGCAAAGAATCGAGGACTATTATGTTAAGATGCAACAACAATTATGACAACAATTATGTAAAGAGTACAGAATGAAAAGGAATTTTTGAAAAAATAAAAAAATGAATTGCTCTATTAATTGCTTCAATAATATATTGATACGATGTTATTAAAATTTGCCTATGCCAATGCTAATGCCAAGATGATGTATAATCTTGGTAGCAGTTTTGATCTGCTTTTGTGTCACCCCTCTACTCAATGCCTTTAATGAAAATTGGCTTTGTCAAATAATAATAATAATAATAATAATAAAATGCCTTGACATATTGCTTAATATCAAAACAGGGATTTGTGGGAGGGGGATAGGATTTTCAAATTTGTGAAGCCCACAAATCGCACGTTTTGTTCCTTTTAGTTCAACTTCTTTATCATTTTTGGACTAATTTCTATCTATCATCTTTGGATTAATTTTTCATTATGGTCTAAAAATTTCAAATTATATCCTATCAAATCATATCTCTTATCACATTCCATATCCTACCAACCAAACACCAATAAAGTAATCCACATAAAAAATTAATCATAACTACAATACATTATTTTATGATATTACTTATTTCACATCATACTATATCACAATTAAATGTACCCCGAATAAAATATCATCAAAAAATATTTTAATTAAAAAATGTCATTGTCACATCATCCTAATAAATTCTTCTAATACAGCAGTATTTTCATTTATAATAGTTCTACTAATACAGTAGAGCTAAATTTCATAAAGAACATCAAATAAATAATATTTTTTCTTTTTAACTTTTATAATGATTTCAAATTAACCACAATGTATTAGATTAAATAACTGATAAAATTCATATTCAAACTAACAAAAACTATATTCAAGCAATTTTGTTCGAATTTTCATTTCAAATTCATAAATACAAATATAACTTAATACAGCTTGTCCAAGATTAAGTTTCCACTCAACTCTGCATATTGTATGCAGAAGCAATTCGATCCCAAACTGTACCATACAAAAACCACACTTATACAAATTAATTGCAACAAAGCTATCTTGGACTTCACATTATAATTATCGTAATGGTTACAGAAACAAACAAGAATCTTATGGCCTGTACTCGTAAGAAAATCTATCATCTAAATGATCAAGAGAGACATATTATTCATAGTCATCTGAAAGAAAAAGAGGAGGCAATTGAAGTAAAAGAACAGATGGAATTGAGAATTTAGATGAAGAAAAAGTTTTCTTTGAAGGAGCTTCAAGGTCTCGTTGATGCGGTTTTCGGGTTGAAATTGGTTGTTGTAGACAAGTTAAGACTGCGTACTCCTTTCTTTAAGCCCTAAATAGATCCGTGGGGATTCTCCACTTTTTTTTCTGATTTTGTTACACTTGTCACTCAGCCATATGAATGGAAGCGTGTATATCTTTGCAACTGTCTACATCCATTCCATCCAACAACAATTTGGTCAACCATTAAGTGTATATTGTATAATTATCACAAGCTAACTCAAATGAAAATCAATAAAAACATGTCAGAATGCTTATAGTTTTTTTAAGTTCTGTTCTTATAAGTGAGATTAAAAAAACAGAAATTGTTAGGTATATGTGAAAGGATAATGTAGCAGAGAATGATATCAAGTAAAATTTTAGTTTCACATATATGGTATAGGTTGTCTTGCCAAAAATAAATAAATAAAAGAAAAGAGAAACGGGTGAATGTTTATTAACCAACACAAGAAACTTAAAAATCAGAGTCCAATAAAAGAATCTTCATCAAGTAGTGAAAATGACAATATTCATAATTTTAAGAAATCCGCATTGGAATAAAATGTAAATATATATATATATATAAATCATTGCTTTAGTCTCCTGCAAAGTTAACATGGAAATTAGAAAAGGTTAAAAAAAAAAAAAGGTGCAAATATACACTGATGGCCAACAACTGCCCAAGACATATCATTGACATTTTATTGAATTATTAATTCCAAAAATTAAGCAAATATTGACAACTAATGGCAGCTTATGTACATCAAACCACTCTAAAAAGTTTAATTTAGGGAAAAAATGAATTGATTATGATCAAACAGCTATGAGAACAATCTTTGTATTTTCTCTCAACTAAGGTCAAACAATAAAAAATCACAAAGTAGTTTCTTTTTTTTTTTTTTTTTTTTTTTTGGGGGGGGGGCTGCGGCGTTGTGGAATAGACTTTTAGGTTACTGAAATGTTTTTTGATATTACCTTGTGTGATGAGTCATCACTATTGATTCCAATAACCTCAGCTCCAGCTTTCTTGAACTTGTCATAAGAGTCACTTAACATACATGCCTGCACATTGTATTGAAATACGTCGACATCTTCGTTTTAATAATATTCACCATGCTTATGGATATTGAAAATTCTAGTCAGGCAAGAGCAACCAACAATCAAACTAAGTCATTGACTTGAAATTGTGAAATTGCTAGGAAAAATCCCAAGGACAAGTTTTGAATAAAGACAGTCCAGTAAAAGATACATTTGCGGGACTGTACTAAGGAAATATTTTTGGCATGAGTAAAGCAAAATCCACAAATAGCTTTCTGAGTAGAGATCAATACAAGTTGGTCAAATAGAGAGCCTAGCTAACATTCCTTAGTTTGGAAACATTTTGGAAAATTCCAAGCGATTTCGGAACCATTTATCAACAAAACTGAAGGAGCAATAAAAAATCACTAACATATATAATTATATGACTAATGTATACCAAAAATGGGAAATTCCTTATTTCGTGGATACATTAGACAAATTGAGTGTTCGTATAGCTGATGATAATAAAGGCATAAAAATGTAGTGATAGAATAAATATTTAGTAAGATCAGGAACTTGAAATCTACAAAAATATAGTCATAATTCAGTTAACATTGAAGGAAATAAGAAGAAAATGAGGGGGGAAAAAGAAAGCCTGTTTGCTGCAACCAGGGGTCTCATCAGTAGGGTAGAAATAGACAACCACAAGCTTTCCTTTGAATTTGGAAAGGCTCACATTTGTTCCATCTTGATCTTTCAAGGTGAAGTTTGG
This sequence comes from Sideroxylon spinosum, assembly GCA_003260245.2. Classification (NCBI taxonomy): domain Eukaryota; kingdom Viridiplantae; phylum Streptophyta; class Magnoliopsida; order Ericales; family Sapotaceae; genus Sideroxylon; species Sideroxylon spinosum. Next base: position 28,161,894 of record QLOD02000013.1, on the reverse strand, counting down.
AGGACCGAACAACATTAATAAAAGACTTTCATTTTTGCTATCTCCTCCAGCAAGAACCTGGATTCAACTGTGCAAATCAACTAGAGCAACTGCTCTGACTGTTTCTCTTTGCCTTTTCTCATTCATGCACTCTTGTCGTGTAACACTAACTCGAAAAAGGTGAGGAATCCATGTAGCTGTCTTCAGTTTCAGTTGGAAATGAATTCCTTTCTCCTGGAATGGAAAAGATGTAATTTATCCTGGGACTCCTTCAGGCATGTATCAATTGATTACTTCTATATTTTCCTTAATTAAACACGAACAAGAAAATTGTCTATTGAGTGTTTGGATCAAGAAAATTGGCATTAATGGTGCAGTATCATTTCAAATTAAATTTGTGGCTCGATTAAAATCGAACTCGATCCTAAAAATGCTCTGCTCAAAAGCAACGCAAGCCCCCAACCAAGGGTTCAAGTTTGCACCGACCTCAAGCCTAGTACTGACAATTTGGGCCATCATTGTATTAATAGTTTGAGCCGAGATCGAGTAAGTCAAAGCTCACCTCGACTTGATTCTAGTCATATTTCGATTTAATTCACAGTTTGTCTCAATTGTTTATCTGGGATTTTAAATTATCAAGCTCATCAACAGAGCTACCAATAATTTTCACTACTTGATCATTAAACACACAGAACCGAGTCTCAACACTCAAGGGCAAAGCCATGTATTGGCTAAGGTAAACTGGGTAAAATTTTGGTGCAAATTATTTTTACTACTAATATTATATAACATCTTAACCCAACTATTCATAATCCAATTTAATATTTAGTGTGTAGCCCAAGGCAAAAAAAAAAAAAAAATTTCAAACCCAATTTAATACTTAACCCGGGACAAAAAAATTTCTAGCTCTACCCTTGTCACAACTTGCATTAGAGACTCTAGCGACCATTATATATCTTAAAATTAAGACAAAAGACAGAAGAATGGATTAAAGCTTTTGTGGAACAGCAAGAAATACTTGATGCTATTTTGAAAATTTTGTTTCACTAATATTCAGAAACTTTAAACTGCACTGTTCATTATTCCTTTCTCATCCTTCATACCAATACCCAGATCTAATAGCTTCAGTGACTTTCTTGTTGCAAGTCTTGCAAGCACGGTACCACATGGTTTGAAAAAGCTTGATCAGCCTAACATATGCTCTTAAGCTGAAAAATACATGCTGCCTAACATATACGAAGCTTGGTGAGAGAACGCGCCAAATTCATCTTCAAATCATCATTAAAAAATAAAAACTAAAAATTAGCAGGCCTAATCTTGATTTAACACTAAAATTCTATTTATCGGAAGATGCTTCTCGGAAAATATTTTTACTTATGTTTGTTAAAAATATTTTTCCGAAACATGAATAATTGTGTTTTTCTCAAAAATATTATGTACTTAAACAAACAAAAAAATAAACTAAAGTAGATATTATAGTTAATTTCAAGGCATCATTCCATTTAGAACTTTATAACAGTTTCGTTTTCCTTTTTTTCAAGAATTAAAAAAAAAACTTCAAACTTTGCCAATTCTTCAAATTTCTTGCACATACATGTTAACAAACTGGGGCAAAAAATTCGCTTAAAAAAAAAAAGAACTAGGATAGCTGAAGATTTGATACCTTCTCCTCACCAAGGATGAGTTAGGGGTTATTTGAGAAAGGGGGACATGGGGTTAGAATTCAAGGATCTCAATCCACTAGTAGTTATGGGGCTCATTCCTTAGCCAATAGAGCTCATTGAAGACTCTTTAGCTTTGGAAATATACCTATTTACAAAAAATAATAGTAAAATTCAACGTTTGTTTTTTAAAAGAATTTGAAAAAAAAAAAAAACACAAAACTTAACAAAACAAACAAGAGCCCACCAAAGGAACCATGACTTATCAGGATCTCAACTTTTTTGATTCAGGTGTATTAGGATTTACCACAACAGCACTCTTTGTCAAGGTTGACAAAGATACTCCCTGGCAACGGTGCCAGAAACTTGACCGCTCTCAAATAAGGAAGAGGTTCACTCTTAAGTATAAGAGGTCGGTTGTATTTAGTCTAGGTGAGTACTAGGTCATTCTCCACAGGGAGTAAGGGTATATCCAATTATGGGAAACTTCTTTTTGAAAGTGCTTGAACGAAAATTGAAAAGAAAGAAGAAAGAATTTTTCTGATTGTTTTTCTTAATTGGGGTTGGAGAGTTATTTGAAAACACAGTTTTACTAAAAACTAAAAAATCTTGGGAAAAACAATTAACTTGGACAAAGGGATAAATTACTGGAATTAAAACACTTGGTTCTAACCTAATCCTGTAATGTCCTCGAAGGGATGAATTCAGATATTTTATTAACTCAATCTAATACCTATGCATGTAGTATTAAATCGGAAGATATAACATGAGAAAACTTGTTTCGTAAGAGATTCTCTATTCTAGGATTTTGAAATCAATTTCGAATCACCGGGTCATGGAATTGATCTTTCGGTTTACACAATCGTAATCAAAAATCAACTTTAACATAGGTGATTCGTTTTCGAAAGTGAACCTAGGGTTACGATTCTTATGTTAGTTAATCAAAGATATTTCAAAATTCTAGTTCTAAATATTCAGAATCCATCACCATCGAGTTCATTACATTCCTAAGTCAGAACCAAGATAAAAATCTAGCCGAACATGACGAAGATAAAAACAAAGCTGTTCAAAAAGAAAAACATCTTTATCGGATCAGAAAAAGTACTTTAAAGAAGTCAAAAGATGATTTCGAAAGCAATCGAAAACAAAAATCTTTAGACGAACAAGTATCCAACAATCGAATCCGCGAAAAGGTTTCGAAAGATTCAAGAACACTTTCGAACCAAAAACAAGAATTAAGAACGAAACAAACAATCACCACGCAATCGTAGATCAGCAAAATGATAAGTATATTAAAAATAATGATAGAAATACTTACGTAAAACCCTAATGTAACGAAGAGTTGAAGAACAAATGAATATAAAGTAAAGCTAGGGTTTGCACAAAAATGAAGAAGCGACGGCTAGTCTAGGCTTCTGGATCCTTATTACATCAGAAATAAGCCTTTTTATGAGCATACAAAAGTCAGGGGTAAACGCGTAAATTTCCCGTCTTCAGCATGTGCAGAGTAACTAGCCTCGACGGGCACCCCTGCCAAACATAGGCAGGCGCCCCTACTGATGATGCTCCCAGCGGGTGCTCCTGCCAAACACAGGCGGGTGCCCCTGCTGATGATGCTCTCGGTGGGCGCCCCTACCAAACACAGGTGGGCGCCTTCGGCTTGGTTGTTGGTCTCGACGGGCGCCCCTGCCTAACACAGGCGGGCGCCCCTCCTTGCTGATTCAAGCTTTCTACATTTTGGCTCCTGTTTTGGTTCCTTTAGGCTGTGTTGATCCATTTTCCTATAAAGTACCTGAAAACAACAAAAAAAGATCAAAACACAATAAACTTATAGTTCCCTTGATAAATGTCCATAAAATGAGTGTGAAATGAGGCTAAAGAATAACAATGATTGCATGCAATCACACCCCTCAACCTAGACATTTCTAGTCCCTAGGAATGGAAAATATTATGACCAAAAAGGAAATGAACATGCACCAAGTAAAACCATCTTATTCAACTAAAAAAGAAAAAGAAGGTCCATTTTCGTAGGAGACACACGGCCACACTTAGCATGTGAGGCAAGCCCTTTAAACCCTAGGTTCCCCTTAGTGGACGAGTGAGGTCTCGTGAGGGTTTGCAGCGAATGTACCCACAAAATTCTATGATAAAGTCTCAAAGTGTTAAAAAGTGATCAAGATAAAAAATGATTCAAGTTCAAACCCAACAAGTTACAAAACCCAAATATCATGTGTAATTCCCAAGTGCTAAGAATAAATGCATGGACTATCAGAATAGAAAGAGCATATATGCAAAATTGTTTCGTTCATTCAACAAGGTCTCAAGAGCATAAATAGAGCTAGGTTTTGACTTGAAATACTCACAAGGTACCACTCATAGAAAGAAGTTCACTCACTAAGGGTTCACACATACCTATTAGCATATGATGCTATTCTAGTTGCACATAACCCAACAAATAAGTAAGTGAACTGA
>QLOD02000013.1:28142102-28155272 GCA_003260245.2 Sideroxylon spinosum | reverse complement strand
ATTAAAATTAATGTTAATAAATTAAAATATTTATTTAATGGGATAATTATTTTTTGCATTATTTTGTTTAATTTTGGGCTTAATATTTTAATTTTGTTTAATTGGTTTACAAAATTAGAAAAATAACAATATACTTCTATTATATAGTATAAAATTAATTCCGTCACCATAATGATTTTTACTTACTGCAACTGTCAAAGATTTTATGAAGAACAATTTTCATAATCTAATAATTGCTAGATTAAATTTTTCTTTAAAACCAATTCATTTATGTAACATAAGCAAAACATACAAAAATATATTTGATTTGCTTTAAAACTTATTGGTCAAAAATCCATTCAAAAATAAAACCAAACCTTATATATAATAATGAAGCTATAAAAAATAAGTCCAAAAAATAACATAAATAAAAAATATTTTCATTATAAAAGAGTATCATCTAATAAAAATAAATATATCAAAATCATCCATAATCATAATGACCCAATAAAAATTAACAAATAATCAGTATCAACAATGTGAATAACAAGTCAGAGGCTATCATAGTAAAATTCAAGCTATCATAATAAAATTCTAGTAAGTTTTCCGGGTGTGAAAACTATTTTATACCCCCTTTTTTTAATTTTACTATGTGTAATAGAATTTCACGTGAATTTGTATTCTATTTCACATAAAAATATATTACATAATCTAATTTATATCAAATTACCTAATCTATTAAATACCAAACATTTAATAGTGGTTAATTGAAATTACCTAATTATTTATTAAAAAATAAAAAAATAAAATATAAGAAGCTATATGATAAATAAAAGTGTTGATTAAATAAAATATTAAGTGATATAAACAAACATTTTTGTTTGAATAAATTGTGAATAAATGATAATTATGTACAATATTAATTTCTTTTAAATTATATAATTATTAATTAAGATCATTATAATTAAATATTAATGTTAATAAATTAAAATATTTATTTAATGGGATAATTATTTTTTACATTATTTTGTTTAATTTTGGACTCAATATTTTCTTAAAATTTTTTGTGTATTTTGGTTTCTTTTAAATTCTATTTGCAGTTATCTTATTATTACCATATCTCTTAATTTAAAGGATATTTTAAATTTTTATAGCTAGTCTATATTTTTAAATCAAAAAAAGTAATATGTACAATATTTAAAAGATAAAATTATTTAAAATAACTGCGTTTTTTTGTCTACATCATTCATTGCCAATTTTATTTTTTTAATTTCTAATATTGTTTGATATTTTTTAATAAGTAATATTACAATATATATAATTTTAATAAACAATATAACAATTTGATTTACTTATTTTCTCTAATAATAAAAATAATAAAGGACATGCCATTTTTTAATAAATTAAATTCTTTATGTAATAGATTAATTATTTTTTTACATTATTTTGTTTAATAATAATTATTATGCGTTCAATTAAAATTTATTAAATATAGAAAAGCAATAAAATAAGAAGTTATATGATAAATAGAAATATCAATTAAATAATATTTTATTTAATAATAATAATTATGTTCTAAATAATTATTTATTAAATTATAAAATAAGAAATAAGAAGTTATATTGTAATAGAAGTGTAGATTAAATAAAATATCAAGTGATATTCATGAAGGTCTTTGATAGATAACTGGAGAGTAATAAATATTTATAAAGGAGTATAATTGGATATAATTTAGTTTGAATAAAATTGGTTATTAAGATGGGGCAATGGTAACTATCCCCTCTCCTCAGTTCTAGTGCATCATGCAATCATTCAAATCCATTACCTAAGTTGAGTCGCTAGTGAGGAAGGCTGATGAACTAAAAATTACTAAGTGTCCAATAATTGTGAATAAGTGGTAATGATGTACAACACAAATTCTTTTTAGATTATATAACTATAAATTAAGATAATTATAATTACAAATTAATGTTAATAAATTAAAATATTTATTTAATCGGATATTTATTTTTTTGAATTATTTTGTTTAATTTTGGACTCAATATTTTTTAAATTGCTTATGTGTTTTTGTTTCTTTTAAATTATATCTACAGTTATCTTATTATTGTTATATCACCTAATTTAATGGATATTTTAAATTTTAATAAATTTTAATTATTTTAAATTCTATATTTTTAAATTGAAGAGAGTAATAATTGTAATATTTAAAGAATAAAATCATTTCAAATAACCATGTCTCTTGTCTGCATCATCTATTACTAATTTTATTTTTTTAATTTCTAATATTGTCTGATTTTTTTAATAAATAATATTAAAATATGTATAATTTTAATAAAAAATATTAAAATTTGAGTGAAGATGTATGACTTATTTTGTCTAATAATAAAAATAATAAAGGACATGTTATTTTTAATGAATTAAAATCTTTATTTAATAGATTAATTATTTTTTTAATTATTTATTTAATAATTATTATTTTTTTAATTAAAATTTATTAAAATATTAAGAAAAAAATAAGAAGTTAAATGATACATAGAATTGTAGATGAAATTATATTTTGTTTGACAATAATAGTTATTATGTTCTAAATAATAATTTATTAAAATATAAAAAATAAAAAAAGAAGTTATATGATAAATAGAAGTATAGATTAAATAAAAATATTAAGTGATATTCTTGAACATTTGGAAGGTCTTTGATGGATAATTGGGGAGTAATCATCATTATTAAGGAATATAATTGTATATAATTTGGTTTGAAAAAAAAAAATTGGTTATGAAGATGAATAATGGAATATGATTGGAAATAATTTAGTTTGGGGAATATAATTGAACATAATTAAAATTGTAGGAAAATAAAATGATATAAGTGTCCAATAAAAGTTTTTCAAATATTTAGACTTTTTATAATAATATAGATATAGATATTTCTATATGTGCATCTATTATCTATATTATATAAGGCATTTTGAATGGAAAAAAATTAATAAAACTTATAATCTTATAATTCGTATAATGAGATAAACAATGAGCAATTTTTAGAGATTTTTCATAGTCATGTCTCCTTTAAGCCGCAAACTTTTTATGGAATTTTTTCATATTTTGAATTAATGAATATAAAACACATGTTATGATTTTATTAGCTCTTTTATGCAATAATTTATTTGTGTACTAAAATAATTTTTTTTTTAATTTTCTTCCAAGTCAATTTTAATATATATACTTTTTATACATTGACATATTATTTCACAACTAATTTAGATTATTTTTTATATTATTAATATGTACTGTTGTTGAATTTCAATTTATATAATCTAGAAATTATTGACATTCTATTATTGAAATTTTAAATTATTGTTTCCTGTATCATTGACATTCTGTTGATGAATTTCAATTAATTTAAATTGTTTTTTAATATTTTTCTCAATCACTATTGCCGGATTTGAATTACTTTTTTGTAGGACTAAGAAATCAAATCACACAATTAACAAAATAGTTTTACATAGTTCAGAAATTGCCCATATCCACAAGAGAGTATAAAATTCACTAAATGAATCTAGCTCAAAAAAATTACAAGGAAGAACTTCACCGATGGTCTCAAATCCTCTCTATATTTTTCTCTCTTCTCTCTCACAACTTTTCTCTCATCTGACTACACATTTTTACTGCTCTCTTCCCTCTCAATTAACATACACTAATGATTAGAAGGATTTAATGCAATTAATGAAAATGTTGTTTGCTAAAACCTCTAAGCAGTTGAAACAATCTCCCATAATGGTGATTCTTAATCGACTGTTGCCTCTTTATCTTCTGACTCATATGGGTAGATCATACCCAGCAATCACCCTCTCCACCCAACATGGGTAGATACATCACATCTTATTAATTTGAGAAGTCTTGTGGCTTAAGGGCTATTTGCATTTTTGTTTCACAAAAACATAATTCTTTTTCTATTTTGGTGTCAAAATGAATTTGTTTTAATTCCAAATTTGTTTTGTAGGTTTGTAACAACCTAATAAAAATAAATTTTTTTCAATATTTTAAATATTTTTGAAAATCACAGATTGTTTAAAAGTTTTGAAAATAACAATTATAGTTTAAAGGGGTGTTAAGTTTTTTTCTAATTTTATTTTCTATAATTCTAGATATTCTCTAATGTATAATTAGAGATATCAAATAACAATTATAAAGTTAGTAATTAATAATTGTTATTACTTTACTATAAAATTGTTTAAGTTAAGAATAGTTATATATGCTTATTATAAATGTGACGTGGGGATATCTCTTCTAGTTGATCAATAGGAGTAAGTTGTATACTTTTATATGGAAGGTTGTATAGGGAAATAAACCTGATTTCCCATGAAAGGATATGTTTATTGGTTTTTGTTGAATACAAAAATTGATGCTAAACTAAAGATGCATCAGCGGAGACCATCTGTCTCAAACACTTCTCTATTAATGATCGCTGGTTTGTCATTCTTAGTGTTTAAAACTATAAACTATAGTTAGAACCTCAAAGTCAAGTGATTTGCACCCTATTCAATATTTTGTGGATTCGTTAGTAGCTCAACAATCTTCTATTAGGATGTAACCAATTTTCTTAAGAAAGATCAGCGGTCGAGAAAGGTTATCTTTTTTTATTTTTGTTTTAATTTATTTTAGAAATTATATAGGCCCATTTGTGGGCATAGGTTTTATGTAATATTAAAGAAGAAGAAATCAAGAGGAAAAATGAGACCAAAGAGACCAAAAAAGTTGCATCCAACCTTAAGTTATAGGTGATAAATTTTCTATTATAGATTGAAAATCAAAAGAATGATGCTTACGTTTATGCATATTTATAATGCGTGTGACATATTTTATTTTTATAATATACTTCTCGATATGCATGTTTTAAAGCTCAATTTTCAAAATCCATGAATTAAAATGGTCTAGTTTTATTATAATTGTTGTTGTAAATGTTTTTCAAAAGTCAAACGTTTTAATATGTTTCTAAATAATAAAGCAAGAAATGAATGGAAAAATTTTAAAGTATCATCAATTGTTTAAAATTAAAGTGCTAGTCTTCTGTTATCAATTTATAGTAAGATAGGAATAAGCATCTCAACTCATCTTTGACTGACCATGCCCAACGGAAGTTTTTTATTCTTATTGGTTATAAGATTGAATTTCTTTGGATAAGAATGAATAAGACAAGTGATAGTGATTCTCTCACAGAACACTTATTCACAGGTTGTCTTTCATTCGAGATAATGTTTTATGCTTAATAAAAAGAGAACTAATTGTAGTCCCTATGAAGTAGTTATTTTTTATTTTGAAGACCAAAGATATGGTAGTATAGTATCATATGGTATGAAATTCCTAATTAATATTGTAAAGGTTTTATCCTCTTAGTCATGTACATTGAAGCATATAGGTATAACTGAGTCACTTGAAAATATTGAAAAGAGTTTCTACTGCGGCATGGAAGGAAATTGTAAGAGAAACTACCCCACTTATCTCGCATAAAAGCATATAGGTATGACTGAGCCACTTGATATTAAAGTAGGCTTTTTAGCATGTATTTATATTATTGGTGTGTAAACACCCGTGCAACATAAGTAATTCATTGCAGGGGTTTAAGATAACCAAGAATGTTAGTGATGGAGATGTTTGCTTATATTTTGAAGATGATTCTAGGATTGATGCTATCTTAGTTAGGGTAGTTAGATTAGTTTTCATTAATAAAGCATTCTAGATTTTGGTTAATTTTATTACAATGTTATTAAAAAATAAATAGTTCATTTATTTTCTTGGTTTATTCTTCATAAATGGTTTTATTTAATTAGTCCACAACTAAATAAGATCCATGAGTTAGAAAGCATCAATCCATTACCATCATCATCACTATCATTAACTTCACCAAATCTTAAAAGAAAAGTTTCCTTATCTAATCCCATCTATCTTTGGCATTTAAGGCTAGGTTATATTAATCTAAACAAGATACAAAGGTTAGTAAATTAAGGTATTTTATCTTCATTGGTAGTAGAGCCATTATTAACATGTATATCCTAATTAGAGGGTAAAATGACCAAGAAACCCTTTTATTATGTAAAAGAGAATGGAACCAAAGATTTATAAAACTTAGTACATACAAATGTGTGCAAACCTCTACATGTCAAAGGTCAAGTGGTTATAAGTATTTCATCACATCTGCAGATGATTACTTATGATATGGTTATCTATTGCACCACAAGTTTGAAGCCTTTAAAAAGTTTAACGAATTTTATGCCAAGGTAGAAAAACAGTTAAATAGAAATATAAGGTTACTATAATCTGATCAAGGTAAATAATAGCTCTCCACTAACTTCAATAAATATTTGTTGAATTATTGAATTTTATCCCAATTGTCCACACCTAGCATAGCTTAGCAAAATGGTGTACCTTAAAGAAGAAATAGAACTCTTTTAAATATAGTGAGATCAATGATGAACTCTTTAGATTTGCCGTTGTTCCTTTTGGGATATGCCTTAGAAACAACTGCTTACATTTTAAACTCTATACCTACTAAGTCTATCCCAAAGACTCCTACAAAGTTGTGAATTGGACGACATCATAGTCTGTAACATTGTAAGATATGGGATTGTTTAGTAGGTATGCTAAAGGGCAGGACTAATAAGTTGGAACTATGATTAGAATTGAGTTATTTCCTAGGATATCCAAAAAAGATGAAGGGTTAGTTATTTTATAATCCTAGATAGTAGAAAGTATTTTTTAGCACAAATTTTTTCTTTCTAGAGAATTGTTGGTACAAAAATATAAGAGAAACATGGAGAGATCCCCACACACAATGCTTGAACGTAAATGTACTTGGGGGAAATTTTCCGACTAGGAGAGATGTCCAAGGTGGGACCCATTTCTTTGGGTAAACACATTTACTCAACCTTGACCATAATACTCTTTGGTATAGTTCATTTATTACTATTTAGTTATATCTAATTAATCCACAACCTTATAAGGGACAAACAGATAGGACATTTAGACGGCCCCTAAAGGTCGCATCACATACATTTCTTTAGTTGTGTCTCACGTGCATTTAATGCTACACGATGGGCAATTAATGCAACGTGATGGACATTTATTACAAGGCACACTATCATAATAAAATAGCTTCTGGAGTGGAAGGTAATGATGTTTCTGATTATTAGGACATTATTTTATTCCAATTACCATACTATATATAGAACACCTAATGCCAAGATCGAGGGACATACACCATTATCCATAAAGTACTATCAATTTGTTTTCTTACTTTCGCTAGCCCATTCTGATTTTACCATCGAAGGGATTGTAGTCGGGGACCCTCCTCAGTCCTTCATCCTGATTTCCTTTTCAAATCTACAAGCTAGGATTCTCTACTCCAGTTGACGTGGTGAGTATGCTCGGTGATAATTTTTTATTGCCAAACAAGGATGATTATATACTATACCAAAAACCGATAAGCAGAGTTCAGGTAGAGGAGGTAGATAGTTGTAACTGACAATATGATCATTCCTAGGATATTCTAGATAATACATTATCTACTTATTTTGATTGGAACCTCATTACAGTAGGAGGATTGTCAGGGTACTTGATAGGTACATGTTTCTAGGATAAACTCTCTTAGAAGAATAATAACCTGATTATTTCAGCTATACTAAGGCCATTTTAAGAAAATATACAGATTTTGGCAAACTAATATGAAAGTTGAAATAGAATCTATGTATTTTAATTAAGTTTGGGAACTTATAGAATCACTTGTCAATATTAAACCCATTAGCTACAAGTGGGTTCACAAGAGAAAAAAAGGACCAGATGGGTTCATATCTAAAACCCAGGAGCTTATGGTATCACAAGAGAAAAAGAGGACCAGATGGGTTCATATCTAAAAACCAGGAGCTTATGGTATGTAAATTACATGAGCCTATTTATAGACTTAAACAAACATCTCAAAGCCTGAACATTTGATTTGATCTGACGATCGTCACTTGGTTTTGATCAAAGCCTAGATAAACTTTGCAAGTATATGAGAAGTAGTGGAAGCATGGTGGTGTTCCTAGTCTTATATGCATATGACATTTTATTCCTTGGGAATGGTGTAGGTATGATTATCCATATTTAAAGTATGGTTAGTGAAGCCTTTTGATTTTGTAGGACCTAGAATAAACTTACTATATTCTTGAGATCAAAATTTTGCGAGATCGTACGAAAATGATGATAGGCTTATCTCAAACTACATAAATTGATAAAACATCAGTCGAGTATGATACGCATAACTCCAAGAATGGTATGGTATCTTTCAAACATAGAGTGTCTCTATCTATAAGCCAATGTCCTAAGACACCTCTAGAAAGGGAGTACATGAAGGTAGTTCATTATGTACTACTAATGAAAGCCTCATGTATGCTATATTGTGTACAAGACAGGAAATTTGTTTTGAAATGAATAACATTACTGTGAATAAGATTGTATTAGTGAATAACCTAGCCAATCGATTTACCAAGGTCTTACCAAAAAGACTTTTGAGTGTCATATTGGCGAGAAGGGGGTAAGATTTAGTGGGTTAATGGCTTAAGTCATTTTATTAGAAGAAATTTTGATTGTTGTTTTAATAAAGAATATTTATTCTTTTAATGTTTCTTTATTTTATATAGATATATTTTGTTAATGTGATGAATTTTATCCTTGATTGATTAAGGACCTTAATTCATGTACATGAATGTGTTTCATATATAAGAGATGTGAACTTAAGTCTTAATCAATATAAAGTAGTTCGTAATCAAGGATGAGATGGGAACATCTTAATTGAATGACTGTAACACATTGGGCTTCTAAATGATAGAATGATTAATCTCAATCGTTAAAGTAGTTAACTCTAAATCCAATGTGTTAGTATGAAGACACAGAACTGGACAAGCATAAGAAACGTGTCTAAGTTATACTATCTATATTGATTTGATTCTTGTGTTCACTACAATAATTGTTCTAAATTTTGAGAGAGTGATGGACACTATATAATGACTTTAATTCACTGGGAGTGAGACTGATTAATATTAGAATAAAATCTTAATATTTTGGAAAGTTATTATTTGTCAAAATGGAATCCACAATCTTCACGATAAAGAATTTTGTCTACTCATTAAACCCGATTCGATAATAATAATGGTGGCCAACACAAAATGATTAGAATAATAATTATTAAATTATGGAGAGAGGTATCAATTAGAATTAAATATCTTATTAGTTTAATTAATTATATATCAGATGGAAGGACCTCATTATAGTTATTATTAATGAACAGTGTGTTTAGTGTAATTATTTTAGGAGACTAAGATATAGTGCAATTATAAAATATAGTGGAATAAGGTGTGATTGATTAGTGGATGCACATGTACTTATGAGACAATTACAGTGTGATTTCATAATTGAGCCAACTAAGTTTATTTAGACCTTAGTCCTTACCTTTACCTATAAATCAGATTAGACAAGATTGCCGACTCAATCAATATCCTGCATATCTTTTAGTTCAGAAAAGATTAAGATACACAATTTGATTATGAGAAAGGGTAGAAGACTTGGGAGATCAAGGTCAATAAGGAGACTTGAAGATCATCATGTATTTTTCACCTATTCATCAAGGATTAAAAAGGTTTGATCTTTATTCTCCTCTTTTATATTGTTTACACATGTCTGTAGTTAGATTTATTTGATTTCATGAATGTAATTTTTTTTGCTTGAAATCTAATTTCCATTGCACTCGTGATCAAGCACGTATAGCATGATAACATGTCATGGTAGCATAGTACATAATAATGTCTTGTATGGCCCATGCATGGTGGCACATCATGGGTTATGTAAGGTATGTTCTATTTGCCTTGAGTCATCATGGTCACTATCACCCACGAGAATATCCTGGATGTAAGAGTCAAGACCCAAGTGATTTTGTGACTCCAATAATCTAATTACATATTGGGGATACATATTAGGAATCCTATCCTAATTATGAAAACAATGGAATTTAGTAATTTAAATGAATTAGAAATTATACCAAAATGGAGCTTGAAGTGGAAGAATGCTTGGAGACTTGAATACTTTGATTTGATGTGTGATGGTGATTTAATATAGTTTGAGATGGGCCCCATTTATAGGAAAAAGTTTTGGGTGGATGATTTTTTAGGAAATATATATTTTTGTAAAATATTTTAGAATATATGTATGATGCCAAAATTTTCACAAATTATGCATTTTCTAAAAATTCCTCTAAATCACGTAATTTGTAGAATTTTCTCCAAAAGCAAGCAATGCAAGGAAAATTCTCATCAAGTTAGTCACACCCCTAGGTGTGACAAAGGGCAACATGGTCATTTGATCAGCCTTTGTCTCTACAACTTTATGTTGGGGTCAAGTTCGATGATGTTCAGGATAAGTTCGATGATGTTTGGGTTTCCTCGAGCATAAATTGAAGTTCTGAGAGATTTATAGAATTGCTGAGAGAATCCTAGGCATGTTAAGGTGAAATTTGACATTTTTAAGGTTGATTAGGTCGAAATTAAGTAAAAATTGAATTTTCCATGACCTAATTACTACTGTCTAAAGAGTTGTGCACATAATTGAACTGAGATGTTGATGAGCTCTGTGGTTTTCTTCAATAGCCCTTGTAGACATATAAGGGATGACCTATATCACCCTTTTAGACATAAGGAATTTGGTTATGGAACGCAATTAGCTCCAAGCCTCTCTACGAGCTTATGTGTTGGTATTGAAAATTTTAGGTTTGCATTTCGAGTTGATTCAAAAAAATTGACACAATCTAGCCCTACTAGATTAATTCCCCAAAAAATTTCTCTTTGATATCCATGTGAAGTTTGAGATCATTTTGGAATGAATTGAGGTTCCAAATTTGTGTCAAAATCCAATCACTCCACTTTTGTCCGTAGGAACTATTTGAAGCATGTAGCTCCAAATGACCTCAGGAATAATCAATTGCCTATCCCAAACCATTTTCATGTTCATGCACATGTTGTTGAAGGTTCTATAGCATTGGATATTTTTCTATCTTGAGATGGGCGGTCTGATTAATATAACTCTTTTGATGTGTTAGTAAAATTCATTTTTAATTTTTGAATTATAATGACCTCCAAATCTTGAATCTGGCCATTTTTTAACGTAGAAGTCTTCAGTGTAATGTTTTGAGCATCTCCATGCAGTTTCAGGAAGATTGGACTTGATTTGGCCTTTCGATTTATTATTGTCTATTGGTTAGTGGCATAATCATATTTTTGCCAAATAATTATTTACATTGAATCTTGGCATTTTGAATTATCTAATAATTATAAAAAGAAATGATGAAAATATTTTGGAGCTATAATATACTATGCAAAACAATGAGAGTGTTTTCAACAAGTTAAATGGACATCTATAGTTTATTATTATTATGGCTAAAAATTACATTTTGTTGTCTATTATTGATAATGATTTTGTAGGTGAAATGCACTCACTTCTAATAAAGAAGACGATACGGAGTAGAGATGGACAATATTAAATGAAGTGATGTTTACAAATACTAATATGGAGCCTAGGTTACTATATAAAGTGGTCATAGTTAAGGCCGAAGCTTAGAAAGGAAGAAATGGTACAGTAGCTGAGGCATGAATAGTATAGAATGCGAATGGTGCTCAAATTTTAGCAAAACAAGAATAGATATAAACAAGGTTTGCACTAACGATAGAAGCGATGGTGTGTCTCAAGGCTGTGAAAAGTGTTAGTAAATTGTATCTCATGAATATTTCAGTTATGACGGATAGTTCGTTGTTAGTAAAATATCTTCAAAATATAGAAGTGTGTAATTAGGGAATTAAGAGTGTTTTCAAGATTTATTAAATATTTTGTCTCTTTTAGGGATGTTTAGCTTACCAAAAAACACCAAAAAAAATTCTAACTTTTACTAACTTTTTTTTTTTCAACTTTTTTCAATTAAAGTTCATCACGTATTATTTTTACATAAATTTTTTATTTTTATTTCTTTTGACATCCAAACAACAGCAGTTGTATGGGAAAAAAAAAAAAAAAGTTAATAGGAAATGTGTGAGAAATACTCATGATAGAGGTCAACTTGTATTTCACAAATGGATGATTATGAGTTTTAATGGTATGACTAGCAAGTAACCCCTGCATTAATACAGGTTTTTGTAAGATATTTAAATTTTTGATGTATAAAAAATAAGTATATATTAAGTATAAAATAATATTTAATATCATAAAATATGTAATGTTTAAATATTTAAAAATTTTCAAATACCTAATTTATAACAAAATAATCCATTATAGATTTATAACCACAAAAAATATAATATATGTCGGTACTTTGAACAGAAAATAAAACGCAAAATCAAAAAAGCATTACACTTGTCAGATCATGAATAGTTCTTTAAATACCGCTAAGAACAATAAAATAATTCATTATAAACTTACAAAAAATAAAAAATGTAACACGTGTCCATCTTCCAAAAAAAAAAATACTAAAAAAATGAAATGTGTCGAATTGCAAATAGTCATTGAAATTTTTAATATAAAAATAACATTATTATCTGAAAATAGGACCAAAAAAAAAAAAAGAGATGTACATTTGTTAAATTATGGTAAAATCATACGTCACTTTCATACAAATCTATCTCCTAAAATGTTTTAGCATATATTAATAAAATGTTCAAGTTTTATTATGAATTTTATAATATATTCAATTTTATAGTAGATTGTGAATATATATATATATTGTAAAATAATAAAAAAAATCCATAACAATAGTTAAAAAAAATACACAGTAAAAACAAAAACACACGCCAAAAAAAAAAAAAAACCATCAGTCACTTTCTCTTCACTCCTCACATTTTAATATATTTTTATAGACTACCAACAAAATATTCTGGAAGAAAAAAAAATAAACGCCTACTGAAACCTTTGCATTATTATCAAATTACTCTAACCAATTAAGCTAATAGGCTCTTTGATTTATAAATACATTTAATATAACAACACACACCAAAATATATATATATATATATTATATGAATAAACAGTTGTGTGGCTCACACTCCTCGCTTCCTCTCACTTTAATATATAATCATAATTATTTATTTCTCTAAAAGAATAAAAAATAAAAACTATGATGGGAAGC
>QLOD02000013.1:28075358-28092924 GCA_003260245.2 Sideroxylon spinosum | reverse complement strand
TTTTTTTTTCAAAAGAGAAATAAATTAAATTAGTCCTATTACTAATAAATAAATTTAATGAAATTGACTTAATTTGTCTCTGTAGCTCTTTAATTTTATAATATTGTCAAACCATTTTTTTTTCTTGTTTTGGTTCTCATCGGTTAAACAATGTTTAATTCAAAGTATTAATTAATTAGGCCTCTTTGGTACCATACATTGAAAACATTAGTTGATTAATGTTGTTCTCATTTCAACTCCTTTAGTAGAATGATTTATATATAAATATATTTACTTTTCCAGTTTTTCAACCACTCACCAACCACGAATATGCATGGATCGTTATTCTCATCTTCATATCTTTATTGGTCTAACGATATATATATATATATAAATATAAATAATTGAAAAGGCAAGGAAACAACAAAAGAAAGAGTTGGCAAAAGTTACTTTCAGTAATTAACAAAAAGGATTATGGGTTAAAAAAAAAAATTACTTCACACTATACATTGTGTCTATAATTTGTTTACAAGGATGTTTTATGAGCTTAGGCACCAGAGCTTGCATATAAATGCATAACCATTTTGGCTTCATATTTATGTTTGAAACTTGGATATTTTATCCATCTATCAGGATTATTAGGGAAATACAATGAATTTATCACGTGTTTTTAGAAATTTTAGCTAGAATATATATATTTTGTGGGGATTGAAGTCTCATTTTTACCAAAAGTTGCAATCTTAAAATTGATGAAAATTATAAAAAGTTGAGATAAATGGTAATAATTAGAACTTTTTGATATTTTTTTAGAGTTTTAAATGCCACCTATGAAACAATATGAAAACAATATTTGTATAATATAAAGACAATTTAACTAATTTAGGTGGTAATTGGTTTGTTTTTCTATTTTCTATTTTCTGTTTTCGTTTTATGTGTTAAAAATGTCAAAACAAAAAAATAGAAAATACTCTATTTTCTTTATTTTAGATTGAAAACACTAAAAATGATTTTTTGTCATATTTCATTTTATATGTAAACTCTTTTTCTGTTTTCTAAAATAAATTTTGAAAATACAAGTAACCAAATGCGTTTGAACTGTTTTTCTTATTTTAAAAAATATAAATTGAAAAATGAACTTAAAACAGAAAATAAAAAAACAATCCAAATGAAGTCTTAATTTTTTAAATGTGATATATATATATATATATATATATAAGGAATCATAAATATTTCGTATTAAAAATTTTGGTAATATAGAATTATATCATATGTTTATATTATTATTTAAAGAATTAGAAATGAGACGTTTATAATCATGCTATATATTGTCTGCATAATGACCTTTTCAAACGGAGGAAAACAAATTCGAAGCAAAAATTACTCATAAAGAGGAAGAAAAAACATCCGAGACTCTGAGAAGCTTTTGTTGCCAATAATGAACGAACAGAGATTTATCATATATATTGGTGGTCAAATTGTTGATGGAGATGGATGGGTAGAGCAGAGGCATGTGAGCAGGTCGTGGGTTCGGCGTGCCAATACGTACTCAGTAGGATGCCCATACGGCTTCCCATGTGGATTCAATCGGTCGTTCGTATAATTAATTACGACATATATATGTAATGGCCACGTAGAGCCAAAGCATGCAAGGAGCTTTCATGGCTTTTATTTGATTAAGGCAGTGTTTGCGTACAATTAGTAGGATTGAAGCAACGATTATTGCAAAATTCAATCTGTCCCACGTAATGAAAACGTTAAATCTTCACGTTAGATCATTGATTAAACACTCTTAATTGGAAATAGTCCCTCAACCCCCCAACATAATATTGCTGAGATTTTCAGTAATCTAAATCATCCATTCATGGTATTTAGGAAAAAAAGGTTCAAAATGGGATTTGTTTAGTATAAGCAACCTCCACGTATTTGTGTTCCCTCTTTTGAGTGTGTTGTCTCCCTTTAGACGAGAATTCTGACAAAAGATTAAGATTCCTTTGTCTATTTATCATAAATATATCTATTCATTGGGCATGGTTTTAGAAAATGTAATTGTCAGTGCAGTGGTAACGATTTACGCGAACAGATAATGTAACAAAAATATGACAAAAAAGTGTAACAAAATTATAGACATCAAAACCATTACATAGTGTGTTTTTGGAATGTTAAATTTGGTTAAAAATCTTTAATCTTTGTTTAATTTTTCTATTTTTCTTCACACTAATTTTTTTTTAACTTTTTCTAACTTTTTTTTTATTTTTTCAACATTTTTTTGAGAAATATACAAAGCACTCTACAATTCAAAATTTATCCAAGTTTTTTTTCTGCCAAAATTTGGCACTCTAAATATATACATAGGCTGCGTTTGGAGTTCAAAAAAAACCAAAAATGTAAGTTTTGGGTGTTTGGAGTATAAAAAATTGTTTGGAAACGATAGTTAGGTATTTGTGATTGATTTGATATAAAATTATTAAAAATTATATAAAGTGACACGTAATAAAATTTTAGTAGAGAATCTTGAAAATTTTTAGAGTTTTATAAAATTTTTTTGTATAAATGTTAATACACTTATTAAAAAAAAAATTAACAAAACCGTTGGAACACCCTATTTTGGTCCGTTCCAACAGATTTTGAAAATTTTTCAAAAAAAGTTTAAATTTTTGGAGTTTAACTTTTGGAATTTTTTGAACTTTTTTGAATTTTTTTAGAACTCTAAATGAGCCCATAATATGAAATGGGTGCTTTTTAAAATCATAAACTAAAAGAATTTGTTATCCATAATATATAATTACGATTGTATATTTCTAGTCATTTATTTATATATTTATATATATGTTTGGAGCGACAAAAAGTGAGATAAAATAAAATAAAATGAGATAAGTTATGGGTTCATAATTCATACAGTGAAATAAAAATTGAATAATTTTTTAATATTTTTCATTGTTTTCAGAACTTTTTATCACTCCAAACGAAACCGAAATCAATTCCCTATAAAATTCACATAAATACAAATAATTGAAATTATACGATTTCACACCTACAAGTGTAATAGATACCATTTTTTCAAAACATATCATGAGAAAACATCAAGAATATAAAAAAAACTTAAAAATTAATGAAATTTTAGTTTTGGTGAAACACATTTTTTTCAGTTTCACGTAATAGTAATAACCTTTACCTCTCATTGATTTTAAATTTGGATCAAAACAGTTTCTAAAAATTACCACTAATTATTTCATGCATTCAAAATTTTTAATCATTGGATTGTTTTTTATATTTTAAAATAATTAAACCACACAAATAAAATAATAATTATATACATCACTTTTCTATAGTGTATAACTAGGGACAATCCGTATTTAAAGACATATGAGATCCATCAATCCCTCCTCCCCTCTCTCTTCGTCATGGAAGATAATTGTTATATCATGTGAGTCATTTTATTATATAGATAGAAGGATGACCAAGAGAATTGAACGAAGGCAATTATGTTTTGTCGAGATCAATGAACAGTACTAGTATTGGACTGGTCATGCCCATTTGATTCTGTGTTGGAGGCACAATCCAATCACATCAGATTTGGAGCCGAGGGCAGATGAACACAATCCATTCAAGGTTGATTTGTCATCACAATAGTTGTTCTCTCTCCACTCCATTATTAAGTGCTGAAATTAGTCTTGGAAGAATGTGCTTACTATAAGTTTAGATTGGGACTAATTAAAGAATATAATGTATCACCATGTGCTTTTGGATTTCTAGGCTACAAATCAGCGTCGGCACTGTCGGATGAGGAAGAAACCTATCCTTAATTACAAACCTTAAAAATTGTCCCTATTTGGAACAAAAATTTATAAGGAGAACAAAAAGAAGTGGTGAAAAAAATATACGAGAGCAACGTAAATTAAAATAAAAAATTAAATTTTTTATTTTGTTATTTTCCTACAGTGAGAACATTTGGGGAAAAAAATTGAATAGTATTTGGTAATAAATTAAAAATTTTTATTTAATTTGTTATAAAAAAATAATAATATAAGTAACTCTATTTCTCCTTTACTTTTTTTTTTCCACATAGATTTTGCTCCAAACATACCGTAAAAATAATGAATTTGTCTATCAATCAGTTTATCGGACTAATTATTTTGATTTATCTTTGTTTTTTTTTTTTTTGGCTTTTCCTAAACTCATACATTGCAAAAGTGCCATAGAAATTAATCCTATTATGATGACCCACATCTTCAAATTACGAACGACCCATCCATCCTATTGTAATGACCCACATATTTAAATTACAAACGATCCATCCTTCTACAATCTTTGACAATCTAATTTGAAAGCTAGTTTTGATATTATTTTTGTCGCAACTCAAATTAAGAATAAAAATGATCGTGAACCACAGTATCATGGTCATAACTTATCCTATCTCTCCCATAGAATACCATATATCTACTTTAGAATATTAATCATTCAGTCGAAATAATATATTTAATCAACTAAACAAACATAACACTCAACAAATAACATATCCAAATCTCTTATTCTTACTCCGTAGTGTTATGCAACCCCTGAAACCTTCTTGGCAGTGACAGAACTTAGGGTGTCCCAACGAAGAGACCGAAGCGACCTTTCAGTGGTCTGTCGTCCTTTTGAAGTCTAATAGTTACTTTCTTTGTCGAGTCTCCATAATAGAGTTTGTATTAACAGGAAATATAGATAAACATAATGACAAATATAACCTGATTAATTATGGTTCTACAATTCTTAACAATGAACTTTCACTGGTCCCTCGACGAAAAGAACAGCTGAAGCCTGAAAATATTTAAGCATGAGAAATGCTCGTTGGATCACAATGTGCCCATGCACACAAACACACAAACCAGGTATTCGATTAATCATTTAAGTTAACATTCGATTAATCATCAAGTCAATAAAGTAATCTTTGATTAAAAAAAAGAAGAGGGGGGTAACAAGGTAATTGCTTTACCCTCTTAAGTTTTAGACGGCTCAAAAATTTTATATATTCTTAATTTATTAAATATTTTTTTAATTTTTTCTTCTTCGTCTAATTTTTAATTTAATTTAAAAAAAAGATATATTAATATGTCCTTTTAAAAAATGCCAAAATCATTTAAATTAGAGATTTTAAAGTATAGCCCAATACAAGCCTAAAAGTGGGCTTAAAACTCTACTGTAATTACAAACTCTCGATCATTTTATATAGAAGTTGTAGTAAATATATTTTATTGGATAGTTGAAAAGTTACTAATTTAAACCTTAAACAACTCTAACTAAAAAAAAATAGATTTGATCATCTCTCCAACATTCTCTCTCTATGTCTACATTCTTTTGTCTGACACTCTTATATTATTTCTCATATATTCTTTACATTTTATTTGTCAAAAAACAAAATCTCAATCTCGTTACTAATAAAAATTGATGAAAATTATCATCAAGTGATTTATTGAGATAATTTGTTCTTGTTAATATATGTAAATTTATATTTATTAATTATTATTTACATAATTGGTGTTTTATTAAAAGTTATTAGCTGCTTCAAAAGTTTAAATTTATCTTCTTTTAGTTACGGTGGAGATAATGAATAGTAATTTAAATAAGTTTAAAACCACAAAATATTTCATTTAAACTCCACTTCAAACCTCAAAATAGTTTAAGCCGGCCCTAACACAAATAACTACTCATAGGAATTTATGTCACAATTTTCTCTACAAAATTATTTTTTTAATTCCCACTAATCCCATATCTTTTTTACTAGAACTTCTTATTAATTCAAAAAAGCAAAAAAAAATCACTCATAACTTCTTACTAATCCATATAAGAGGAAGAGTAAATATAAGAGAAAGAGAAGGGAAAAAAAAAAGGGGATAGATTATAAAATTGATAAAAAAAAAAATAAAGGAGAAGAAAATTAAAGATGAAGAGGAAGAAAAAAAAAAACTATGCACGTAAATAACTTGTGCCTCCATTTTTAATCTAAAATCACTTTTCAAAAGCACCCCTCGACTCATTCGTAACTCTCCATCATTTTTGAGATGCTAGGTATTTTTCTGGGTTCTTGGTATTTATGCTTCGACTTTGGCAGCGTTTGACAGTAAAATTTTTTCAACAAAAAAAGTATCAAAAATTGTTCATTTGGTGTTTGGTAACACCAAATTTTACCACTTTTCTATTCTGTTACAGTAACTTCTCAATTCAAAAATTACCAAAAATTACTTAAAATTATTAAAAGTGTCAAAGTTGCCAAAATTTTTATCAAACAATCAAAAGTTACAAAAAATTACTGAAACTTATTAAAAATTGCTACTTAATTTATCAGATATACAAAAAAATTACAACTAATAATTTTTAGTAAAAAAAATATTAAAAATTACTAGAAATTGTGCTGTTAAACGCCTCTTGTATATGCGGCATGAAATCCAATATGGAAATGGAGAGTAGTGAACTTCCATTGGGCCTTCTGTTTCAAATGCCCTACTAGGCCGGAGAACAATGTGTCTTTGGGGCCGGCCCACCCAACGGATCCACGAGAAGAAACTGCCGGTTACTCAAAATCATATGCTTTACGTCTCCAGCGGTGGGACCTTGGGATTCGCTCGCTTACTCGCTCTCAACCTCACTGGACCACGAAGTCCGTTGAGAGCCTTCCCCATCCCCACCCTCCGCAATTCTCTACCGCTCACTCTCTTCATCTGAACTTTTCTGCGCTTCTGGAGCTTTCACGACGACGGACGGAGCTCTTCAACTTATTAAACGTCAAAATTCAAACCTTTCAACGGCCGTGCACTTCTGATCATTTGTTGATCACCAGAACCAGAATGAACCTAAAATCCAATATCAATCACTTGAAATCTCCGTTACCGTCTCATCGGAACCTCGCAATTCTCCACAGAAGAGCATTTCAAGTTCGCGAGTATCGAGCGTGGAGGCGTCGTGGAAGACTCAAAGCCCATCGGACCTTCGTGCTTAGCTGCCAGTTCGGCCCATCGTCCTTCGACGATTTGTACCACAACTTGCTGTCTCTGTTTCCTTCTGTGAATTCCTTAGATTTAATAGCTCCGGCACTAGGTTTTTCCTCCGGCGTCGGTCTCTACCTCTCCCGCTTCGCGTCCAACCGGAATTATGGGCTTTCCGACATCGGCGAGTGGATTCTGTTCACCAGCCCGACGCCGTTTAACCGTTTCGTGACGTTACGGTGTCCGTCTATATCTTTTGAAGGGAGTGAGCTGTTGGAGGACGTGAATGAGAAGCTAGTGAAGGAGGATAGGCACTTTGTTAGGTTGGACAGTGGGAGAATTCAAGTGAGGGGCAGTGGTGACAGAGATGATGATGCGATGGTGGTGGAGAAACTAATGTATCAGAGAGTGTGTGTTACTACTGATGATGGCGGAGTGATTTCTTTGGATTGGCCGGCGAATTTGGACTTGACGGAGGAGCATGGATTGGACACCACGCTTTTGCTTATTCCGGGAACTGCCGAAGGGAGTATGGATATGAATATTCGTTCTTTTGTATGTGAATCATTGAAGCGCGGTTGTTTTCCTGTTGTGATGAATCCTAGGGGATGTGCTGGTTCACCACTGACAACAGCAAGGTAAGGTTCATTATATTTTCTTCCCTTCTGTTTGATTCTGCAATGATACTTCAGATATATGTAGACTTTAAATTCTGTTGGTGAAGTATGAATATCAGGAAATAGATCTTGCTGCAAGTGAAGTTCGCTATTTTTATAGCCTTTTAAAACTGACGTTGCGTTCTCCAAATTGGGCTAGCATTGTGCTGATGGTACTGTTGCACAAGCATGTTCACTAATGACGCATCACAATTTTCTAATGGTAGGACTCCTTTGATTGCCTCAAAGTCTATTTTAAGCTCTTCTTGGGTTCAGTTTTTTATTTTTTTCCCCCTATCTAAAATATACCTTTTGGACTGGACTAGCGCCTAAATAAAGCTTTTGGTCATTGAATTCATGGTAAGAGGTATGAAGGGAGTACAAGAAGGGGGGAGGGGGAGAGAGAGAGAGAGGAAGACACCATGAGCACACTATACCAAACTTGTATGGTCTCATCTTTTTTCTGTTCTGGAATTTTAGAGTTGACAAAATGTAGTAATCTGGTTAATTTATTCTAGAAATTTCTTTAATAAAGTTTTGAATAAATATTTGATTGTTCAATTTTAAAAATATCGGTAGTGCTGCATACAAATATATCTGTATTTACCTATGATCAAGTTTCTAAAATACTTTTACTTCTCAAAATATATTGTATATGTGTGTTTGATTGAGCACCTCTTCACCAAATCTTTGAACTTCACTACACTGCAAGCTCCGGACAATATTTTTCTGCTTTGTTCTTTTATAACAATATTGAGTTGTGTGTCTTGGGTCCTTCAACTTTTCCAGCTCGGTGAAATCTGTTACTTGATTAGCATCTGTGTTGACTAACAGTCTTCTGGTACCTATTGTAGAATGTGTAATACACCTTAACTCTTCTGGGTAATAGAATGAGATATGCTCACACACATGTTTGCGGCTGAGAAATTTCTCCATTCCTAGCCCCTTTTTCCCATTTTTCTCCAAAAATGAAAATTTAAAAAAATAAAATAAAAGCTTATAGCAGGACACCTTAATTACTTTATTTATGTAGGTTATTTACAGCTGCTGACAGCGATGATATCTGCACAGCTATACAATTCATCAATAGGGCAAGGCCATGGACAACATTGATGGGTGTTGGCTGGGGTTATGGTGCAAACATGTTGACGAAGTACCTAGCAGAAATTGGAGAGAGAACGCCTCTCACAGCTGCTACTTGCATTGACAATCCTTTTGACTTAGAGGAAGCCACTAGGTCCTCTCCTCATCACATTATTCTTGATCAGAGGCTAACAGGTGGACTCATAGATATTCTGAGATCAAACAAGGTTGGTAATTCTTGCAAAGATTCTAGATGTTTGTTTGAATGTTTAAGCTTATTTATTTGGAGATTGGAGATGTTTGAATGTAAAACTAACATTATGCTATAGTTGTGAAGCTTTCTAATTGGTTCAACCATTTAGTGCTTGTCAGTTGTTTCTTCATTGTAGTGACTTATGCACGCTGCTATGCAATGCTTTCAGGAATTATTTCGCGGTAGAGCAAAAGGATTTCATTTGGAAAAGGCTCTACTAGCAAAATCTGTTCGAGAATTTGAAAAAGCAATATCTATGGTATCATATGGATTTGACGCCATAGAAGATTTTTATAAAAAATGTAGCACTAGAGACATGGTTGGAAATTTGAAGATTCCTGTTCTCTTTATACAGGTGCATATTTACTACTTTTGATGTCCTTGTGCATTTGTATTATTTTGTAAGAATACTGATGCTTTGTTTGGATTTTTCATGAGATCAGTTTCACAATGAATGTTTATCAGGAATGCTTGCAAGGATAAGTTAGTTTTTCAACTATGTTGCCATGTCTTCATGATATGGACATTTTTTAAGTGTTGATATTCTAAAATATTATCATGTGTTGATTGTATTATTCGCATGTCTTATTTATTTGTTGGTTGGCAGTGAACCATAACATTTTAGTTTAAGGCACTGAGCAGGAAGTTATTCCCTCTTCTGTCCACCATGTGTGGAAATTGTTACCCCATCAGATATGCACAAACTTCACATGAATAATATTTTTAAGTAACCCTCTGTTTATCTGCTATTTATAATATGTAACATTTGACCTTTATGTGATATTTTGTTCGGTTAAACAAAGTCTAACAAGTGACAGTTATATTGATTTATCAGAATGATGATGGGACGGTGCCATTGTTCTCCATTCCACGCAGTTTGATAGCAGAAAATCCATTTACGAGCCTGCTTGTATGTTCTTGTTCACCATCTAGAGTTATTGGAGGTGGAAGACCTGCCATATCTTGGTGCCAGCATCTCACGATTGAGGTAACAACTTAAATTGTTTACAATTTGATCATTGCGCTTACGTCAAATCAAAGGGGCTGTAATCCAAATCATGAGAAAAAAATTGCATGCCACTTTTTAATTATTGAAAAATTTTTATTTCGAAGTTTGATATGTATTGAGCATAAAATGATTAGTCAGTATGACATGTAAATTTATTCATATTTCTAGTCGAACCATTTTAATTTTTTGTTGTATGTTTAAAATTTTTTATTGGGCCTTAAAGGAATTTAGCTTCTAAAAGTATAATATGATAATATGTTGTCCAAATTTTGTAATTCTTGACAACCTTTTTTATTTATTTATTTATTATTGTTAATTTTTTTTTTTGGGTGATAAGTGACTCTTAACTACCATTTTTTGCAAGCCAAATATATGGCACTGAGTTGACTTGACTATTAACTTTAATTTTGTTTTCCACCTCTAGCTTCAAACTTCTTGAAAATGTTTCAGTGAATATGTTTGAATTTTGGGTGATGTAGGCAAACAGTATGACAGCCACAAGTAGCCAAAATATGAGTACACAGTTTTAAGAAGTGGAAGTTTCGGGTGTGGATTATAAGGGTTGGACATTATAAGATATGAAGTTAGTGGTTGGAATAGCTTGCTTATCAAAGATATCTCAAATTGAATGACAGCACCAAAATTGGGTTTTGGTCTCATTATTTTATTTTAATTCCTCGATTCTGCATCATGTCATCTTATTTCTTTGTGGTTGCTTTAGTTGCTGAACACCTTAACAATCTTGACCATTTGCTCCTCTCTGTAACTCATGTTATTTGAACTCTTATTATGATATACCCATGTAAGATGCCCAACATTTGGACAAGGGTGTGGGATATGTGGTAGATATGTATAGTTCAATACCAACTGAACAATTATATCTAGTACTTCGAATTTATTATAAAACTAGTCATACAATTTTTGTATGACGCATGAAATGCTTTATAACAACTTATAAATACCCATAAGCAATATATTAACGTTATGATTTTATTTATTTATGTTTTTTTATGGAAACTCCTTCTTTGGACATCTAAACTATATGAATCATGTGTTTAAACGCAAACCCATACAATTAAGAGAAAATAAGTCAATATAAATAATAAAATTATCTACCCCTAAGAACTTAAGTTTTTATGTAAGATGGAGGTTAGCACTCTAATATTATATCGGTAAAGGTTAGAGTTCAAATCTCACCCCCACTCAGAGAAGTCAATAGTCCCACTTGTTTGGCCCCTTCAAAAAACGAAAGTTTGGCCTCATGTGAAGGGATGTGTTAAGAGAAAATAAATCAATATAAATTATAAAGTTTGGCCTCTTAAAAAAAAAAAGTAAGTTTGGCCACACGTAAAGGGGCTTGTTAAGAGAAAATAAGTCAATATAAATAATAAGGTAGCCCCCTCCCTAATAATTAACCTTTTAGATGACAGGGTGGTTAACACTCAAATACACCGCCAACACCTGTACCTGATTTATCCTTTAGAATTCATTTATCATCTTGAAGAGGGTATGTATTTTAATTTATTGGCTTGTTGGATTCTCTTTTCCCTTTCATGCTTCAGTGTTTTGAAAGAATTCCTCATCCTTCTGCTCATTTCTGTCATTGCCTTTCTTGCAACAGTACTGTTTGTTTTAAACATCGATGAGAAAATAATATACACTTTTTGGTTGGCCCAAGCTTTTCTTTGGAGTGCCAAAGTCATATACAAACCCATCAAGTGCTTGACAATTGTTTAGTTACATGAATGATTTTTGAACCCTTGTATTCTTATTTGTCATGCTGTCTTCTTTATTGTTGCCTGCTGTGTTTGTTTCACATTGTTGATGTGTCATGTTCTGTTTAAGTGAATAAACTATTGGAGTACCTAGTAATATGTGGTTGATGAACACCAATATTATCAACAATTATTTTGTGAGAAACAATCTTCTTTTATCCCTCTTCCAATTTATTTTGGTTTTATATGAATGATGTGTGTGTGCGTGTGTGTGTGTGTGTGAGATTATGATCTTGCCATTGTGTGTAATGATCTTGTGGTTGTATTGTTAGTGGCATCTTTGATTGAGTTATACCCAGGATCTCACCAATGCAAATATGCATTTATACATTTGTGCAATTGTAATGCTAACAAGTATCATGTATTATGTACAGTGGCTTGCAGCTGTGGAACTTGGACTATTAAAAGGTCGTCATCCTCTTTTAAAAGATGTTGACGTTGCCCTCAACCCTTCAAAAGGTTTAGCACACGTAAATAAACTCCTGAATTTTTCCCACTCTAATGCTTTAAATGGGCACGCTGCACATCCTTTAGATGAGATGCTTGGAGAAAGTGATACCTCTGGTAGCATCAGTTCAAGGTTCAGACGGGATTCTCAGAGAATTTCTGAAATTGAAGATAAAGGAACTCAACAAGAGAGTAATGGTCCCATAGAGCAAAGTGGCTCTGTTAATGCAGAATTAGATGAAGAGGAAGTCAGTCCCATGGATAATGAACAAGGCCAAGTGCTCCAAACTGCACAAGTGGTTATGAACATGCTTGACGTAACCATGCCTGGTACTCTTACAGAAGAACAGAAAATGAAGGTACCACTTTATTAGTTGCATGATTTTTGTAGCATATCATATTTCAGTTAATAGTGGTTGTGTTTAAGTTTTTTATATGGGTTTAAGTATCACTTCATTAGTTGCACTTAATATGCTGTCAGAAATTTATAAAATTTTATCACAATTATTTGCTAATTGTGTCTAGGTCCTGACTGCTGTGGGCCAAGGAGAGACATTTATGAATGCTTTACAAGATGCCGTTCCTGAGGATGTTCGTGGAAAGCTTACATCTGCTGTTTCTGAAATTTTGCATAATCAAGGGACAAATTTGAAACTTGATGCACTGCTGAATATCAGTCAGATACCTAACGTGGCATCAGGGTTAAAGTCAAAGATCCAGAAGAAAAATGGACTCTCCAGTGCAGGAGGGCGTGAAGATGCTCATTCGTCTGATCCCAGGGATAGAGTTGATGAGCTGGCCAATAACTCAAATGATAATCAAGTTTCTGTGGGGAGATCTGCTGGGGGACCAGAACCAGAGCTTCAGGTTTCGGAGACACGATCAATAACCCATGGAGACAATTTCTCCAGTTCAGCGAAGAAGGACCCTATTGAACGGGAAAAATATCATGAAAATGTGGATATATCCAGAGCTGCTCAATATGCTGACCACAATGAAAATGGGTCGTATACGGGGGCCAAGCCTGAGGTTTCCAGCCAGTCAGCAAGTGCTGATGGCACTGAGGATGTAACCACTGACCAGCGCAAAGCAGACCAGAAGGGTGGAATAGCTAAGGTGGACGTGAAAGAGGGGGATAATATCCAGCAAAATGTAGAAAAAGTCACGAACTCATTTGCTGATCAAAATAAGACAATGTCACCGAAGGCAGAGGAAGGATTGCCCAATCCAGTGTCACCTTCTGAGGCCCAAACAATTGAAAGGGAAGGAAGTGATGCTCTGAAAAAAGACGAAAAAAGTATGCCTTCCATTTTGAATCAAAAAAACTCTGATTCCCCAACCTTCACTGTTTCTCAGGCATTGGATGCCTTGACAGGGATAGACGACTCCACACAAGTGGCTGTTAACAGTGTATTTGGTGTAATAGAAGATATGATTACGCAGTTGGAGGTAGAAAAAGACTCTGAAACTAAATTCGACGATAAGAAAGAGGATGAGGACACAGCTGCTTCTTCATCTGAGAACCATCGAGTAATTAATGAGTTTAAATCAATGGAAGACGAAAATAAAAGCGATCTGAGCTCAGAGTCTGGCATTGTAGATCTCTCTTCAAATGATGAAACCAGTGCCCATAATGATGCAAGAACAAGACAGGCTGAGGAGGAGGGACCTATACCCATTAAGAGGAACAGCAGTGCTAGTTCTTGGGAAAATGATATGGGTAGCCATGAAAATGAGGAGGAAAATGGAACAATGGAACATTTGGCAAACAGAAAACTTTGGCCTGATCATTCCAATAAAGTTAGGCGTTTATATAATTGTCCTCTTTTCATAACTACAAAAGCATACAGTGACTCGCTTTACAAGGAATACCTTCGTAAATATCTTCTCTCAAAGATGTCAAATGCTAAACCCCTTGACTTAGATACAACTACCTCTTTATTTCTTGACTATATTCCGGAAGAAGGTCAGTGGAAGCTCTTGGAACTACCTGAAAATAATGAAGATTCTGCTACACATGAAGGTGCTAACAAAGATACTCAAGGTCATTCACCTTCGAAATCAGTTTCAGATGAAGTTATTGAACCACCATATGTTATAATGGATGTTGAAAAACAACTGGAACCCGTTCAAGAATACGACACACCAGACAACACAAATCAAAAAGATGTAATCAGTAATAATGATTCGTTGGAAGAGTTGATGAGCATTGTTAAGAATGTTATGTTGGATTCATTGAAGGTCGAAGTTGATCGAAGGCTAAGCGCAACTAAGACAAATGAGATGGAGCCCAATCTTGCCAGAGAGATTGAAGATGTTGCAAATGCCGTGTCTCTGGCGGCGGGACATGGCAAGGATCATATATGGTTTTTGGATGGCGGAGACCGTAACTCAAAGAAACTAGGTGCCCTTAATGGAGAGCAGATAATAAATGCTATCTCACTTGCCGTTCAGGAAACCAGTTATTTGAGAAGAATGCTCCCAGTTGGTGTTGTTATTGGCTCTAGCTTAGCTGCTTTGAGAAAATTCTTTGATGTAGCAGCATTAAACGGCAGTGACCAAAGTGAAGTCATGGCCCTAGATCAAATTAATCATTCTGTGGGAAGAAATCATATTCAACCGTATGAAACAGAGGCTGATCGAATGCTTCATAATAAAATTGATCCGAAGTACAATGTGTCCGGTATAAGTGATGGGCAGAAGGCTGAATCAAAAAAACTAAACAATGCCACTGTTATGGTTGGTGCTGTTACAGCTACACTGGGGGCATCTGCTTTACTGGTGCATCAACAGGTACCACTAGGATCTCTTCACATTCTACATTATTCTTTTGCTTTACTTTTCTAACCAATTACTATGATGAGGAGTTTTGGGATACCACTCCATATAAATGAGTTGCCCAATTGTCCTGTAGAAAGGTAGCTTACCATGAGATCAAGTTGGAGACTCAAGTGTGTAAAGTTCATGAGTGTTTCTGATGACCCAAAAATAACTGTGGCTCGTTTAGGATTTTGTGTGCATTATGCATTTCTTGCAGCGTGTTCTGATGCACATTTAAGTGGCAAATTGCTTCAAATGATTAAATATGTATGGAGATGGTGTCCTTTAACTGGTCTATACAGTATTAATATTCCATATGACTAATCTATGTTTTTTATTTTCTGAAAATTAATATTTCCATTAACTACCTTGCTGTGTTCTAAGGACACAAACACTTGAAAAACTCTCTGGGGCTAATATTTCTCTATCCTCTTCTTATCTTTTGACTTCTGTTCTTGTTGTATTGGAAGAAACTTCCATCCTGTTTATCGTGCTCACTTTGATGTTGACATGTGCTTTTATTAGACGGAAATCACCCCAAGTCCTTTTGGTTTACATATTATTTTGTCTCACAAAGTTAGGCCTTGCCCGTCTTTGTTGTATACTATTAGTTCAAGTACCCAAAGTTTTCCTTTTTCATCATTGCTCCTTGTAAAACTCAAGTATTTTCCTCGAAGTTTGTCGTCCTAATGAAATAGAATCAATACCTCTTCACGAATAATAATGTGTGTTAAATTGTGCCTTCTTGTTTTATTTTCCTTGGTACTTATTTATGTGCTTCTCATGTTTGTTGGTGGTATATGGCTATGAAGGATTCAGACACAGTTAATGAAACTTCTGGAACCTCCAAGCCGTTTGAGGGTAAAGGAAATCATCAGGAGCCTGAGAAGATTGGGGAGGAAATCTCTGAGAAAAGCCAGAATAACGTGGTTACAAGCCTAGCAGAGAAAGCCATGACTGTTGC
Source organism: Sideroxylon spinosum (assembly GCA_003260245.2). Classification (NCBI taxonomy): domain Eukaryota; kingdom Viridiplantae; phylum Streptophyta; class Magnoliopsida; order Ericales; family Sapotaceae; genus Sideroxylon; species Sideroxylon spinosum. Next base: position 28,076,976 of record QLOD02000013.1, on the reverse strand, counting down.
TGGTCCTGTGGTACCTACAAAAGAACATGGCGAAGTGGATCAAGAAAGGTCTGATCAAATATATATATGCATGTGTGAGTGATTTCTTTTCTCAAATTTACTCATTTTCCCCTTGTTCACTCAGGCTGGTGGCAATGCTAGCAGAATTGGGACAAAGGGGTGGCATGTTGAAGCTGGTTGGTAAAATTGCTCTACTTTGGGGGGGTATGCGTGGTGCTATGAGTTTGACTGACAAGCTTATCTTGTTTCTTCGTATTGCTGAACGCCCCTTGTTTCAGAGGTAAATTGAGTTAACAAATGTTTTCTCCTCTATTTTGAGCATTGAAAGTGCAAAAATGTAGTATATTTGTCGGATGCAAACTGGATAAGATTTAAATTACTGAAAGCAAAAGAAAACTCCTAATATGCCACATATGAAGAAGATACTAAACCTAAAGTGAAAACGTATCACTTGGAGTTCAAATAAAAATGCAGCCCCCCCCGGGTGGCGGGAAACGCTCAAAATTATCCACCCGCAAGTCGTAACACTCCACAAAATACCAAAGTGCAAAACCAGTTTTCACATTAAGACTAATGAGCTCTAAAATGATGCTTGGGGATTGCTTATGCCCATACTGTGCTTCCAACTACGAAATAAATTTGCTGTAGAGCGTGAACACTCGGGGAATTACGAGTGCTTCATTTTCTGTGATACTGGTGCCATACTTTGGCAGATGATATCATTCACTTATTCAGATTCTTTTCTACTGTATTATTGTATTTTGAGGATGAGAAGATGCAAATTGAAGAAGATTACAGAGGCATTGTCAGTCTTGGTATTAGCTGTAATAATAATGTGGCTGATAGCTTTTGGTGGTTCATTGTGGTTCATGCACCCGTTCTTGCAAAATTGTGTTGTAGAACCAATCAATTATTATCTGATATGGCTGGTCAAATTTTGTTCCAAACTCCGAGCCCTGGTCTTCTCCTTTTGTTTCGTTTTTTCCATTCTACAGAACGATTGTTTATGGAACTACATTGCCACTGTGACAGTACGTCATCATTTCTATTATATCAATGAACATTACAGTACAGGGTAACAAATTATGCCTCTTTTTCTTCTTTTATCCAAAAACATGACTGACCGACAGCATATCCATTAATCGTTCATTTCAACACAGGCATAATAATGTGTCATAATTTGCCCCAAGTCCCAACATTGTATGTCTGTCATGTTACTCGATTTTTTATTTATTTATTTATTATATATATATATATATGTTATAACAAATCATACTTTTGGAATTGAGCTTTTGTTGTATTTCAAAATATTATGTTGACTTAATTCCTCATACTATCATGCTTTCTTCTCCTAGGATATTTGCATTTGTCTGCATGGTGCTTGTTTTATGGTCTCCAGTTGTTATTCCACTACTTCCTACACTTCTGCAAAGTTGGGCGACAAATAACTCCTCCAAAATTGCCGAGCTTGCTTGCATTGTTGGGCTTTATGCCTCTATTATGATACTAATTATGCTATGGGGCAAAAGGATTCGAGGGTACGAAAATCCGTTTAAGCAGTATGGGCTGGATTTTGCTTCGGTATCGAAGGTATAGATTTCAATTATCTGCAATGATT
>QLOD02000013.1:27958379-27976321 GCA_003260245.2 Sideroxylon spinosum | reverse complement strand
AGGGACAAATTAATATTTTTTATAATTTAAAAAGTCAATATAAATACTTAAAAAATTAAGAATGAATACAAGAATAAAACTCCCCTCTTCCCTTTTTTTCTTGGAGGAGGAGAGACGGTTGGCTCTTTTAAATCTCTAATCCTTCATTGATTGACATAAATATAAAGTTATTGATAAAAAAATTTCAACCTAACACAAAAAATACCCTAATTCAAAAATAATACAAATTGATATGATTTTAAAGTAAATTAGTTATTTAACATGTTAATTAAATTTTAAATATTTTAAATATAAACATGGATAGAAACAAAACAACACGATTTTTCAAAACAAATTATTAATTGAATATTATACGATTGCCACTACCATGCATCATAATAGTAATAATAATAATATAATCACAACCAAATTAAAGTTAAAATATAAAATGATGCATTTTTTATTTTAGAATAATAAATTCACGTCACATAACAAGCAACACCTTGTGCACTTTTTGAGTCATCGAATGCATCACAATCTTGTTACGCTTTTTCGTGTGATCCATAACTCGTGGCTGAAGAAGGGTTTGGGAGTTGGTTAAGGGGTCTATTTTGTATTTAACCCCGACATAGAAAGTGATGGTGAGATGTTTTATTTCTGTCACCACAAAGCCCTGGGCCCAGGGTGAACGAGTCTACTCTTTGTGGACCTCATAGCCAATTTCAGAAGTCCAAGTGGCCTCATGATTGCAACTCCTGACCGCTGCTTGGGGTGGGGTCGCTTAAGTCGTTTCCAGTGAAGGGATGAGCGGTCCTTGAGGGGGCACCGCACATAGTCCAGCGCAGAGAGAAAGAGAAAGAGAGAGTGATTCTCCAACCAAGCGAAGTCCCTAGAGCGGCAAAGACGGGGAATTAGTGGTTTTTTGTTGTCCTAGTCATAGCCCTTTTATATTCCGTACATTGATAACTAGCTAGGCATCCATTTGGAGTTAAAAAATATATATATATATATAAATTTTATAAATTTTTACAAATATAAATTACGAGATTATAAAATTAAATTTTTTTATTTATAGTACAAAACAAAACACGAGACACTGACTTTTACAAACTCATGTAACTCCAAAATGCTCACTAGCTCATGTGTAACAAATCACCGGAGTTATTTTTTAATTTTTTTTAATGTTAAATAAAATTTCTTTTTCTTATTATATTAATTAAACACTGGTCATAGTAGCACTGTTTGGAGTACAAAAAAATAACCAAAAAAAATCAATCTATAAATCTATTCAAATCTATAAAAAAACCTTTTCTATCTTGATTTATTTAACTATTTATAAAATCTCTATAAATTTATTTATATCTCTATAAATCCTGATAAATCTCTATAAATTTTATTAAAAACTTTAGAAGTTTCAAAAAGTTTTGACATAAAAATTTAAAAAGTGTTTATTAGAATTCGTTCAAAAAGAAAACCACCATTCATCTCTACATTTTTATTAGTTGCATTCTAAATAACAAAAAGTTACCCAAATTACAAATTAAAAAAAAAAGTTTTAAAGAGTTTCAAATAGGCCCATTATTTCTCTTTATTATTATAATTCATGAATTAAAAAGATGAGAATTGGTAAATTAGTATTTTTTTAATAATATTTTAAAGAAATTGTTTTGGGAAGATGCCCTTATAAAGTCATATTTAGAAATTTTATTTGTTTTCTTTTGTATGAAAATTTTTGATAAATATTAGACATCATACAATAGAACGATCCAAAATTATACATATTTTCTATGAATATAACATAAACAAATTTTCCTAAAATTGTTATGTTTTAATTTGATTTTAAATGAACTAATTATGTAACATGTTAATAAAAATTTAAAATATTTAACGATAAATACTAAGGGGTCGTTTGACTCATTAATTTTTACCAACAAAAATTTAATATTTTTAAATTTTTAAATTTTTAATTAAATAAAAACTAACTTTATTTTAATTTTTATAAATTTTTATTAAACACCTAATTAATTACGAAAGTGTTACGTGTAAAATTTTATTTTTATTTTTTATTTTCCTTTTAATGATTAACAACCCCCTAATAATTCGGGCGTGCCGCATGTCGACCCAATCTAGGCGATGTATTTTTGATTCTTGTGAATTGAAATCTCTCTCGTACGAAGAATTCACGAGTCAACCAAAAGGCACCCATTGGCGGAATATTTATTTCTTAGTTGGTAAAACATCTAGCTGAAAAGGAAGATAAAGAGGAAAGTAAATGTCCGTGCTTATCAATGAGCTGGCCGTGGGGACTAGAGCGAAAAAAGTAAAGAGATTTAGATCGAGCAGGATAGCGAAATTAAGGGTGTGTTTGGAATGGTAAATATGAGATAAAATTAAGTGAGGTAAGATATGAATTCGTAATACGTGTAGTGAGATAAATAATAAATAAATTTTAAATATTTTTGGAATTAATATAAATACCAAATGCAGCCTAAGTAATTACACATAGCATCCCTCTTGTCATGCCCAAAAATACATAAATTTTCTATCACTTGGAAGTATACGATGTGATTTGAGTTTAATTATCTCAACTTATAAACTTAGTAATATCTCAAATTTTGAATATTTAAAAAGAATGGCATGAAAAAAATAAGAATTAACTTAAATCAAATAAGATTTAATTTAAAGTTGAGTGACATTACTAATTAATTACAACGCGGTGTAATTTAAATCAATTTGTACGATATACACAATTTCAAAACATAACTTTTCTCATTTTCATATTAAAAAAAATATAATTCACAATCTAAAAAGTTACTAACTAAACAATTACCAAATTAAATAAGACTTATCCGGTCACAAATCTCATAGAATATAACAAACAAAAACAATATTAGATGATACCATCCAAATTCAATCTACATAATATACTCAAACATCTATAGTACCAATAAGGTAATATCTCATGACTTGTTTGAAACAAAATAATATGATATAAATAAATCATAATAATTCTAAAAAAACTTTGATAATTTACAGCGTGACACATATCATAACAATACTTGAGTGGAGGGAGGGTTTTTTGTTTTGTGACCGAGAATTTCTGGCCACACGTAGCTCGATTAATTCACGAGATCTTAAAGTTAATGACCGAGTAAATTCTTTAGTGATCTTGAGAAGATTCGAACTAATGACTAGTGAAGAGCAAATAAAAGATCTTACCATTGAACTAACCCTCAAAGTTGAAGGGAGTGTTAATTACTCAAAACTTTTGATTTATGATAAGTTAATTTACAAATCTACCAGGACTATTTGAACAGATCCTTTTGGGTCATTTGAACACAACACACCCTCGGCTATACAAATGAATTGGGGTAGAGAAAAATCCTATCAGCCCAGAATTAGATTGTTCCCTTGAGCAGACTCTAATTTCGGGGTTCAGTTTCACCCAATAATAAACTCTAAACTCCCCAAATCAACAACTAACCAGTAATAATATGTAAACAATTTATATACGTGCTAAAATAATATTAATATCATGTTCATCAAGAAATCTCAACTTTACACACACACATAAATAACCAAATAACTCCACACCAAACCATAAATCTACTTAAGATCAAGCTAAAACATTAAGGCCCATTTGATAATATTTTTGTTTTCTGTTTTTCTTTTTACATTTTTAAAATTTTGTAAAATATCAACAGAAATTCATTTGTTAAATCTATTTATGTTTTTTTATTTCCAAAAAACATAAAAACTTAAATAAAAAAATGTAAATAGAAAAGAAAGGTATTTTCACTTTGTTTTTTTTTTTTTTCTATTACATACATTCTTATCAATTTTAAGACACTATCTATTTTTGTTGCATCAAATTAAAATAAGTATTTTATTTAAATATTTTATTAAACTAAAATTATTTTTAATAAATAATATAATTAAATTCATTAATAAATTAATTATTCTTAATAAATAATAAAATCAATTTAAATATTTTAATTTATAGTAAATTTAATTTGATTAATATAAAATTATTTTATTAAATTATTTTGAATATATAATAAAACTAAATTAATTAATTATTTTAATTTATTTAAATGAAATATATTTTATTAAATTATTTATTAATAAATACATAATTAAATTATTTAAATTATTATGGAATATATTTTATTCAATTTTTTAATAAATAATATAATTAAATTATAAATAATATATTTTATATCTACTAAATTAAATGATATAAGATTTATAATTTATTCAATTATCTTAATAAATAATATAATTAAATTATCTTTTAGTTGGTATTTAATATATTTCATTAAGTTATTGTTATTAATATCATAATTAAATTAGTCAATTAAATTAGATTTATCATTTAATAATGAAAATAATTAAGTTAATTTAATATGAAATATATTTTATTAAATTATTTTTTAATAAATATCACAATCAAATCATTTAAATTATTTTGAAATATATTTTATTCAATTGTTTTAAATAAATAATATGAATAAATTATAATTAATATATTTTATATTTACTAAATTAAATGATATAAGAATTATATTTTATATTTCGTTAGGACGGTTTGTGGCAGTGTTGCATCTGTCGGAACGGTTCTATAGTCCCGTCGGGACGGTTTAGGCCAATGACCAAACCATCGGAACAGAGTTCAAATCGCGTCAGAACGTATTTCGACAGTGTCAAACTCGTTAGAATATTTTAGTACTTTACGTTGAGGCGGTAGACAGAAATTAAACAAAAAAATAGGTAAAATAGGTAAAATAAATGTCATTTTATGCAGTGAATAGAAAATTTAAATTTTACAATTTCTTAATTCGTATTTATAAAAATTTATAGAATTTTGTAATTTTTTTTTATTGAAATCAAAACGGAGCCAATATTAAGCAAAACTCCTTGGCGAAATAATTGAGTTTTCCTTTGCTCGGGATGGATCCCCCCCCCTCTTTTTTCGGGTGCCTGGTTGGTTAAGCATTTAAATGAATGGACGCTCGCTCCTTTGTGATTAATTTTTTAGGTCCCAATGAACAGTACAATTGCGAGTTCGAGATTGTGCTAGCTAACATGGAAATGTTCACATCATTGGGGGCTAGAAAATTGATGGGTCATACTCGATCGTCTATCCACAGCCTTACACGTCTTAACTCAGACATCCACAGCAGCAGGAATATCCGGTGGTATGTAAATTTTATCATATTAAAATAATTCATTTTAATAATTTTATTATAAAAATATTTTGAAATTTTTCTTCTGAAATTAATATATATATATATATATATATGAACTGTTTAGTAGAAAAATAAATACCAAAAACTACTAAAAATTACAAATAGTTCATATTTTTTTAATTAAAATTTGTCATATATCACTTTAATATTAAATTTTTATACTTTTAATATATTTTTTGATTAATTTTTTTTTCCTAACCAAGAGCTCCCATAATTTTTACTGCACCTGATTTCATTACTTTTGGAAGCAATTAATTACCCTCCCCTCTCTTTTGGGTTTTGTTTTGGTCATCTACTCAGCAAAATGATTTTCTAAACTCACCCAAAAAAGAAAAAAGGGTAAAGTATAAAGGGGATTGGGTTATCAATCTAAGAGTTTATTTGACGCAATGAAAAATAACAAAAAATAATAAAAATATGGTTTGAAAAATTTTTTAACATTTAATGCACAGCTATCAAATCATATTTTTTAAATATTAATAGTGAAACTTTGACTTTTATGTTAACTTTTTAAAGAGAGAGACCATGAAATCGTTTCTTAGTTCCGTTGAAACGGTTTTGCGTTAAAAATTTTTAACTTTTGCATCAGCCGTTTGAAAAGAATGGAGTAGTAGAGAAACCATCAGAAGGATTTGATAATTTCCATCGGAAAAGTATACAAAAAAATAGATAAAGTAGGTATCATTTGATAGTTTAGAAATTTATGTTGACATCCTAAAAAAATTTTCCTTTCTATTAACGGAATTCTAATTATATAATTTTTTTTTTAAATTTAAGAGAATCAGAAAATATAAAAATATAATAAAAAAATTTTAAAAATTTTTAGTGATTTTCAGCAAAATTTCTTACGCCAAACATAAGCTTAAATATCAAAATCAGTCGGTTGTACGGTCTAATCTATTCCAACCCGGCTGGTTGTGCTAAAAGTTCTGTTCTGTTCCCTTCATTTCCAAGTCTAATAATGTACGTACACGTATATATATGTTTATGATTCTTCCAAGTAAGTGCTCTCTAGAGTGATAATAACAATGAAGCTCACAAATTGTGGACGAAATTTCAGATGATCCTTTAATTCGTTGAGAACTAGGGCTAGACCTACCGTCTATTTAGTAATTGTGAATGGGATGGAATATAATTACGAATGAGAATTAAATGAAATAAATTATTTAATTGTTAATATAATAATAATGACGATAGGATGGAAATTTTAATTTTTTATAGTTTAGTTGTATTTTAGATATGATCAAAATAAAATAAAATAAAATATGATAAAAATTTACTAGTCAACTTTTTTTAACGATTATAGAAATAACTTGTGCCTAAAACATTGACTATAGGTAGTATGATACCTATATATATATATATTTGGCTAAAATTTGCATCCCTGCAAAAATTCCCATGTTTATAATTTTCTCAACATTTTAGGAATCTTAGAATACGAATATAGGTTAAAAAACGGCACAAAAATAAAATCATCATTTTGACCTCAAATTTAGATTAGGCCAAAATTTGTTTAGCTATTAAAAAATATATCTAATAATATTTATCAACTTTTGGGAATCCTATAATGTTAATATGGATTGAAAATGAGCCTATATAAAATGTTATCTAAGATTCGATCCGGTTAAAATTTACTAAAACATATGTTTTCATAATATTTCTATGTCTTTTGGAAGCCTAAAACGTAAATTTGAACAAAAATCGAACTCAAGACTAAAATATTCATTTTACAAATTATATACAAATTAATCTGAAATTTATTTAGCTATTAATAAATTTGTTGATGAATATTATTTAGCTTAGGAAACCCAAAATATAAATCAAGAAAAAAACAAACTCAGGAGTACCATAGCTATGCTATAGCTTGAGTTTGAATTATAACGAAATTGTTTAATTATTAAGAAATATATTGATAAATATTTTTTAATCTATTCGAAATAACTTAAGTTAATACCATTCTGAAATTTTTTATGTTCTTAAAAAATTTACTAAATAATATTTTCTTAGCAGTTGGGGATGCCATAATGCGAATTTAGGACAAAGGGTAAAATAATTATTTTACAACCTAAGTTAAATTGGGGTTGAAATTCATTGAGTTGGCATAAAACATGTTAAGAAATATTTTTAAATCTTTTAAAACACATAAAACGTAAATCTATGCTAAAAATATAATTTAAGGATAAAATCATTATTTTACAACTCGGGGAGTGATAGATGATTGCGATGATTGCTAGTTTTTTTATTTTAACTGTAATCTTTATTTAAAATAGAATTATTATTCCATCATTTAAATTAAGAGATAAATTTTCTAACTTAATGTGTGAATAATCAGAAACTATAAAGTACAAACTGTTTGATACAATTAGAAAGTCAAATGCAGAGCCTGTTTATGCCCGAAGGTAACCATTTGCTGATTTATCCGCCATTTTTTTTCCCACTCACTCACAAAAGGTTATCCAATTACCAAGATCGACAAATACAAGGGAATTTCCGGGCATAAAAATATTTCAGAATTAATTGATTCTTATGAATGTTTGTGCAAAACACAGATCGTTCAACACTTTCTCTCTTTTCATATTATGTATATAACTATCTTATCAATTGATGTGTGATTATAATGACGTAATAAAAATTTACGATTAAAATAAATATCAAATTATAAATTATGTTTTATTATATAAATAAATAATATGTATTAATTAAATCCCATCATCGTACGGGAAGGAAGTAGAATCCAACCATTCATCCCCAGTTATTAACTGTGACACCGTGAAATTATAAGCATCATAGTAATCCATTACATGGTACCCTTCCCAAGCAACCCGATTCTCAGTATCTGACCCGGGCCCGGAATTCTCGTACTCTCCATAGTACAACTTGTCCAAGCCCTGGTCATCACAATCGCCGCCGGACCACTTGACCCACCCTTCCGGATCCATAAACCCGTCAATGTAGGACTCAATAAAGACCACCCGAGAGTACAGCCTCCACGGCCGGCCCAGATAGCGCTTGACGGGGCCCGACCCGGAGTACAAGTCCTCTGAAGCGGTGACGGAGCAGTTCTGTACGGAGATCCCCGTGTCCTCCTCCGGCATGTCCCGGGATTGCGCGGTGACCGCAGTGAACTGGCCGGGCATCGGCCTTCTCGAGACGATGTCGCAGCCTTGGAAAACGGCGGCCGCGTTCCCGAATATGAAGTCGATCGTGCCGGAGATTTGGCACTCGCGGTAGAATTGGCGGAAGGAGTGGACGTAGAGGGTGTCTTGGTATCCGTTGATTGCGCACTTGTAGACGGCGGCTAGGTCGGCGTTGACCCGGAGTGCGACTGCTTGGTGCTTTGCTGGTCCAGCGGTGTTCTCGAAAGCTATGCCCCGGGCTAAGAATCCGTCACCGGAGACGGCTAAATAGGAATGAAATTGATATAGGTCTCAGTTCCAGATATTGTAAAAGGACAACCAATTGGGCTGACCCAGCCCAATATTGAGCTGCTTATTGGGCTGAGCCGGCCTAATTGAATTGAAGGGCCTAGACCCATGACCCATCACTTACTAGTAGCTGCTTACCATGCCAACCGTTGCTAGCCTAGCCAGGACAATATGAAACTTTCTATATTTTCAGAGTTAGTCTGGTAAATCAAAATAAGCAGGATCGTTTACGGCTACAATTTTTTTTTTTTTTGGGAGATTTTTACGCTTGTTATTGATCTTTTTAAAATAATTGCAAGAAAATGTTTAAAAATAGAAGAACATACCTGTGGGGCAAAAAAATCAATTTTTTTTTTGTTTTACTCGTAAAAAACAACATTGATTTTTTTGCAAAGGCAGGCCATTGAGAGATCAATTCTAGACAAGCAGTACTCAAGAGTTTCAAAGGCAGGCCATTGAGAGATCATTTATCGTAGCATAGGAATAACAAAAAAAATTAATAGAAATAAAAATGAAAATGAATTTCAAATCAACATATATAATTTGAAGGAGAAGTTATATGCAACTTTACCAACAGTAGCAGATCTGAAAGTAGTCCACCCGTCAACCACGCTCCTGTTTCCAGTTATTACAGTAACGTCGCTTCCATCCCCCAGCAGCACAACGTTGGTCTTGTAACTTGGGATCTCCACGTTCTCCTCGTACACCCCTTCTCTTACATGTATTATTATTCTCCCCTCACTATTATTAGGAGCGAAATTAATCGCATCGCTAATGGTGGTGAAGTTCCCACTCCCATCAGCAGCCACTTCAAGCACCACCTTCCCGGCCGGCAGCTCACCACCGGAGCTCTCCAATATCCGGCGATCTCTCCGGGAAACCCACCTCGGAAAACCCAAAAGACGGCGCTTGTTATGGCCGCCCTTCGTGGACTTAGACGAGAGAATAGAAAGAGAATTGCTGACGTGTTTGTAAGTGCTGATGAACGAGTTGACTAGGTTGGGTTTTAGAGGACCGGAAGCGAAGTCTAGCCCTTCCAAGCAAGTGTTCTTGTTGGTGAGAGCTGCGCTGAGGAACGCCCTGGCGTCTGCTTGTTGTTTCTGCCGGGTCGACTCGGCTGATGACGACGAGCTGACTCGAGACATTGATTTCTTCAGACAAGACATTGTTATTTGGTGGAGGTCTTTGCAGTCTTGGACGATTCCTCTTTGTTTCTCAACGAGGTTCGATGGTCCGACGTGGGAGAGTTGAGCAAAGAGGCTCTCGGCTTCGGACAAAGCTGCTTGGAGGGAGTGAAGGAGATAGGTGATGATGTTGTTGGGGCTGATGTTTATTGATATGGAGAGCTTGAGGGTGTCGAAGCAGACATCTGGGTACGGTGTGGATTTGCATAAGGATCTAATGGAAGAGAGATGGGAATCTGGAGATGGGCTTCTTGTGGTTGTTCCGGGAGATGAGTATTGGGCTCTGGAGAATAGGATTGAGCATAGTAGTAAGAGAGATTTCAGAGTGGAGGAAGAAGAAGAAGCAGCCATGAGGGAGGTGACGCAGGAATTATAGGCTATTATCGGATATATACGTGTGTATTTTTTTTGATGCAGATTAATGGTAGAACAAGATTTGATAGTTAATAACATAAAACCTGCGAATGGATGGAGCATTTAACTTTCAGTTTATCTCTTTTTAATATTTAGGTTATTACATTTAATACTTGTAATATTTAAAAATTAAATATACTTATCTTATTTTGAAATATTATTAACATTGATCATTTTCGTAAAGGGACCGTTTGCTCAACAAAATTCACCAAAACTTACAAAAAATTTACAAACTATTTTCAACTTTCTTCAATTAAATTTCGTTACGTGTTACTTTTACATCAACTTTCTCATTTTTTGTCATTCAAATATCACCAAAATCGATCATTAAAATTTTTTAGATATTTTTCTTGTTTTACATCTCCATTTCTTATATCTCATCAGTTTTCATTAGAAAAATTCTTATGAGCTTTTTATTTTTGCCTTTTTTTTTTTTACTTATTTTTTAAAATTTTTATAAAGAAAACTAAAAAAGAAAGGAAAGAATAAGAAATAAAATAGGAAAAATATCTAAACTTTTAATTATTTTAACATTTTCTGTTAAAGTATAATAGTTGATTTTGGCACCGTTCGGAGTGCTAATAAACTCCAACAATCCCTAAAAACTTTTAAAACTTATTTACTTTTTATCTCACTGCACGTATTACGAATCCACATTTTATCTTATTTTTTATCACTCCAAACACACCCTTCGTCCGAAATGAATTAATATTAATAACATTTCAAAATAAAAGAGGTAAATGTAATTTTTTAATGTTATGAGTACTAAATGTAATTTCTTAAAAATTAAGAGGAGATAGATGTAATTTATGCTTTAACTTTTGGGTAAAAGTTATATATATTATCATAATTTATTTATAGGGATTTAAGATTTTTTTTTCTTTTCCCAAAACAAGTTTTAAAATAATGTGATACAACATCATTTGAATTAAATATATATTAATGGGTTTTCTAAATACATAAATATTATTATCACATCATTTAATTGATCAATTTTGTAAAAACGTATTCTAGCACATATAGTTTTTCTTTGCCAAACTAATATTAAGAAAATCCAAATAGTCATTAACTTTGAGATAAATACTTGCGGTTTAGATTATAAGTTCAACTCTCGTTAAATGCATTTCTCTTCAGGTCACGTCTTATTGGGTGAATACTAATCGCAAATGTTACATGCATTAGCGAAAAGTGACTCTTGATAACTTAAGTTTGAATTGTCTTAATGTTGCCACACATAACTTGCTAAAATTAACTGAATAGAAATAATTGTTGATAACCCTAACTAATCACTTGAATTTGTAATGTATTTAAGACTTACTTAGTTGAGATGCTGACTAATTATCAAAGAGATTTTTCACCCGGTCTGAAGAGTGCTGCACTCATGAAAAAATTAATAATAATAATAATAAATAAAATATTAACACTCTATTTCGAAACATTTCATTATTAGAATTCATTTTATTTTAAAATAAGGATTCGATTTGACTTGATTTGATAAATGAAAATTTGTATCTAATAACACAATATGAATTTAAAAATTAAATTGATTTGGTTTAAGAGAAATATCAAGTTTGATCTTATTAATAAAGTAGAATGTATGGGTGGAAATGAGTCAAATCGAGTCGAGTTTTAACTTGTTTAAAGCACGGCGTGAGTTTTTTAAATCAAGTTCAATTCGACCTTCTATGTAAACTTAAGCGCGACTCGATAAAAAAGAATTTAAATCGAGATCGGTTCGCGAATAGTTCAATTAAACCAAAATAACGTCGTTTTAATTTAAAATATAATAAATAAAATATTATAAAAAATATAATAAAAGTATTATTAAAAATAATGAATAAAATATTATAAAAAATATAATAAAAGTATTATTAAAAATAATAAAATATTATTAAAAATATATATATTTATTTTATCGAGTCTACTTATTAGCTTTCGAGACAAACTTTTCTAGATTTGAGTTCAAGCTCGAATATAAAACGAGTTACAAATCAAGTTTGATTCGAGTTTATTTTAGTTACGAATCGAGATTGAACTGAATTCGAATAACTCGATTCATTTCCACCCATAGTAGAAAGTATGATATAAGAGGATAAATTTATTTACTTACTTAAAGACTTGAGAAAATAATGAATTCTCGTAAATCATATTGTTTTGGATTAGATTTTAAATAATTTAGAAATGTTAAAATTGAAATTATGAAATCAAATCAAATCCAATTCATAAAATACGATTGTAATTCCAAGCATAAGAATTGGTGAGAGTTCTTATCAAATTAAATCAAATCCTACCAAATCCTTAGTTCCAAACAGCCTGTAAGAGATTAATGACACACGTAGTAAACTTATACATTGATCTACAATTTTGGTACAAAAGACTAAAATTAAAATGCTATTTAATTCAGCTTCAAAAGCCAAAAAAAAAAAAAAAAAATGTTATGCAATTATATACATCGCATCGTACATGTTTAAGATATATCGCTTGGGTATCAAAATCAAAAATTAATTTTCGTTTTTCACAGAAATTAAGAAATATATTTTCTTAAGTTGTATTAATTTTATGCATAAAAAGAATAAAGTTGTCTTTTCAAACCCAAAAATCAAAAACCAAAACCTAAATTTCAAGCAACTTTCCCAAAAAAAAAAAAAAAAAGGAATAGTATATTTCTTTCCAGTCAAGAGAAAGAAAATCATCTGTGTTTGGATCGTTTGGAGTAGAGGGGTGCACTGCATTCAGTGGATAGACTGGGATTTCATTTACCATGCAGAGGCCCGTGACATGAATGCTTTTGTGGGATATTCAAAGAGGTAGGCCAATGGCACTCCTATTTGAGTGCATGGAAGACCACGCTGGGGAATTTATAACAGACAAAAGCTCTCATCATCATCTTGTGATGGGGTGGAAGAAGCCATTTGCATGCGATGTATGCACTTAGACATGTGCATGTGAATTGCTGGTACGTGTCTCCATTTTCAATATATAGACTACATTATTATCAAGTTGCTCACTCTCTTATTAATTTTCTGGAAAATTGAAAACGCCTTTGAATCCAATCCACACTTTGGTCGGCGCGTCGGTTTACTTTCTTCTAATTACCGACACCGTGCAGTCCAAATTATCTGCCAAAAATGTTAGTCTCACCGTCCATTTGTTCTTTACTTACCATCGTCCTCCTTAATTTTCAAATAATTACAGGTATATCTCTTTTAGAATTATCACAATCGTCAGATATTATTTCACGTTTGAAAATCAACAACTTAAAGTTAAGTGGTGGATGGTATGAAACTTTGATACGGTGGATATAGTGCAGCTGATTACCTGCTCATTTATGTTGAAAGGCGTGCAATTGTTGGGTGGAGGCATCAAACATGAATTATAAAAATTAAAATAAAATATGATTTAGATTATTTTTTAACCTTTAAGATATAACTAATCAACCACAAAACGACAAAGGTGGATTGAGAAACTATTCATTTGAACTTGCTGGAGAAATCCGTTTGAATGGATTTTGATTTTTGGTGTTTTGTGTATAATTTGGAGAATTTTGTGATTCTGATAAATTTTATTAGATTTGTAGAAATTTATTGAGATTTTAAAATGTTATATAGAGATTTGTAAAAATTAATATAGATTTATGTATTTTGAAGTGAAAAAAATTTTGCAGAGGTTTTCTATATTTTTTACTTCTCCGAATATGTCATAAATAATTATTTAGCTGAACTTATTTGCATATTATTATTTTTTTTATTATCTTTTTTTATAATTAAAATTGCATAACTATTTCTGCTTTTTATTATATATTTTGTATAATTAGAATGCCATAACTACTATCTATATAATAAAATAGGTCATCTGATGTAACCTTTGTCCTAAGTAGGCTTTGGGTCAGGGTCGAGGTGCACAGCACTACTGGGGCTTGAACGCCTGAGGGGTTCGAATTTGAAATTTGAAATTAGGTCACCTAATGTGACCTTTGTCCTAAGTAGGCTTTGGGTAAAGGTCAGGGTACACAGCGCTGGTGGGGCTTGAAGGCCTGATGGGTTCGAATTTGAAATTTGAAATTATATGTATGTATATATATATTATATTCTATATAATAAGATAGGTCATCTGATGTGATCTTTGTCCTACGTGGGCTTTGGATCGGGGTGGGGGAGCATAGCACTGGTGGGGCTTGAACGATTGAGGGGTTCGAATTTGAAATTTGAAATTATATATGTATATGTATATTATATGTACTATAATATTTTGTTAAATTATACAAATTATATTTTTTAAATTGAGGATTAATTAATTTTCAAATAAATAAATATATTCTATCTAATAAGTTGGCTCATTTGATGGGACATGTGTCCCATGTGGAGAGAGAGAAGGAATGGAGGAAGGGGATGTCCGGTTGGAAGGGGGAATTGGGGGGTTGTGTGTGTGGGTGTGGGTGTGTGTTAAAAATTTTGAAATTTAAAAGTATAAAAGTGATGTATAAGGTTGTGTGTTAAGAGATGTATAAAAGTAATACATGATAAAATTTTAGTTGATAATCTTGAAAATTTTTGGTATAAATATCAATCTAACTTTAAAATATATATATATATATATTATCTAACATATGTTGTTTAATACATTATCTAGGTATTGTACGTGCTTAAAAGATTTAAAAGCATTTTGAATTTAAGATATTCTTAATGATTGAATTTGTTTAATGACCAAAAATTATTTTTCTTTAAAAAAATGTGATAATATTTTAATAAATATATAAAAGATTCATATTTTAAAAATGTGACAAAAATTTTAATATATAATAAAAAAATTTTATTTTTATTGTAAAATTTTACTCTAAACTAATTTTAAAATTAAAATTTTTATAAAAAATATAATTTTTATTTTTACAGATTATTTTTACACTTTTCATGTGATTTTGTTTCATAAATTTAAATTTGATCTATTTACACGTCAATTTCTACCACTTGAAATTTTGAAATTTTGAAAAATTATACAAATTATATATCTATAAATGTCTTGGGGAACTATACAACAACAATAATAAAATTGTACACATTTATTAAACAATGATGAATACCTATTAGAGAAATTCAATTAATTTTTTTATGTAAAAAATATATTTAAAGTTCAATTTTCTTTAAAATTTTATTAAAAAATAAATACTTAAATTAAAATTTCAATTTTAATGTGCTTAAAATTTAAATTTTAAATATATACACTTTTACACTTTGTGTCATTTATATAATAAGAAATTTTTAAATTTTGAATTTGAGATATTTTCAACTATTTGATTTGCTCAACAGTTAAGATTATTTTTCTTTTCCTCTCACTTTTCTCATATTTTTTAAAATACTTTTTATATAAAAGATTTGAAATAAATAAATAATAAAATTTTATGCCTTTCTCTTTTAATTAGTGATTTTTATTTTTATAAGTTATTTTTATTACAGATTTTATGTAGGTTTACATTATAAATTTAGATGTGAGCTATTTACCTGCCAAATTGTATTTCAATTTAAAAAAAAAATACATTGTCTAACGTACAATATTTAATAACTAGGTATTGTCCATTCCTAAAAGATTTTAAGAAAAAATTTTAATTTAAGATATTTTTAACTGTTGGATTTGATTAATGATCAGGATTATTTAAAAAAAAAAGTGAAAATATTTAATAAATATATAAAAGATTTTAAATTAACATTTTAAAAATGTGATAAAGTTTTGAATAAATAATAAAATTTTCACGTACTGATTTTTATTTTTATAGGTTATTTTTGCACTTTTCACGTAAGTTTGTTTTATAAATTTAAATTTGCTCTATCTACACGTCAATTTCGGTTTCATGAAATTTGAAATTTGAAAACTTATACAATAATATATTATCTACAAATGTCATAGGAAACCATATAACAATAATAAAAAAATTGTATACATTTATTACGTTGTCTAACATACACTAGGTATTGCCCGTACTTAAAAGATTTAAAAAAAATTTGAATTTAAAATATTTTTACTATTGGATTTGCTTAACAGTCAGAATTATTATTTTTTTAAATGATAATGTTTTAATAAATATATAAAAGATTTTAAATTAATATTTTAAAATGTGATAAAATTTTGAATAAATAATAAAATTTTCACGTAGTAATTTTTATTTTTATAGGTTATTTTTACATTTTTCATGTAAGTTTGTTTTATAAATTTAAATTTGTTCTATTTACACGTTAATTTCTGTTACATGGAATTTGAAATTTTGAAAAATTATACAAATTATATATTATCTACAAATGTAATAGGAAATTATACAACAACAATAATAAAATTGTATACATTTATTAAATAATGATGAATATATATGAGAGAAAGCCAACTAATTTTTTTATATATAAAAATATATTTAAAGTTAAATTTTCTTTGAAATTTTATACAAAAAATTAATTTAAATTAAAATTTCAATTTTAATGTGCTTAAAACTTAAATTTTAAATATATATATTTTTATACCCTGTGATATTTATATAGTAAGAAATTTTCAAATTTTGAATTTGATATATTTTTGACTGTATGATTTGCTCAATAGTCAGGATTGTTTTTCATCTCTCTCTGACTCTTCTCATTTTTTTAAATATTTTTTATATAAAATATTTGAAATTAATAAACAATAAAATTTTATATCTTTCTCTTTTGATTAGTGATTTTTATTTTTATAGGTTATTTTTATACCTTTCATGTAGATTTACTTTATAAATTTAAATTTAAGCTAGTCATCTGTCAAATTATATTCATGTGCCTTTAGATACGAGTCATACATAGTCTATATAATAAGATATGTCATCTGATTTAACCTTTGTCCTAGGTGGGCTTTGGGTCGGGGTGGGGAAGCGCAGCGTTGGTGGGACTTGAATGTTTGAGGGGTTCGAATTTGAAATTTGAAATTATATGTATGTATATATGTATTATATGTACTATAATATTTTGTTAAGTCATACAAATTATATTTTTTAAATAGAGATTTAATTATTTTTCAAATAAATAAATAAATAATTATTTTTCAAATAAATAAATAAATAATTATTTTTTTAAAATTTGTTCTACATCATCGTCATATCTTTGCTGCTATTAGTTCAATAATGGGCTGTCATAGCTTTTTCTTTTTACATTTATATTCTATTTTTATATAATAAATTGGTTTGATTGACATGACACTTATTTTATGTGGACAGTTGTAGGACCGGGGGAGAGGGGATTGAGAAATCCAGGAGATGGAGTGTTAATAGATGAAATTTAAAATTCAAACTATATATATGTGTATGTATACATATTATATTTACAAATTATATTTTTCTAAATAAAGAACTAATTATTTTTTAAATAAAAAGAGAATTAATTATTTTTCTTAAAATTTTATTAAAAATAAAGATCTAAGTTAAAATTTCAATTTTAATATGATTAAAACTTAAATTTTAAATATATATACTTTTATATTTTGTGTTATATAATAAGGAAGTTTAAAATTTTGAATTTGTTATATTTTCAATTGTTAAATTTATTCAATGGTCATAATTATTTTTTTTTCTCTCACTTTTCTGATATTGTTTTGAATATTTTTTATATAAAAGAATTTAAACTCATATTTTAAAAAAGTGAAAATATTTTTAATAAATAATAATAAAATTATATATCTTTATTAAA
>QLOD02000013.1:27774415-27786183 GCA_003260245.2 Sideroxylon spinosum | reverse complement strand
ATGGTGATAATACGTGCCTATCAAGTAGAAGACAAGCAAGAACAAATGCAAACTAAAGGCCAACCAGTAGTAAATATTCACACTTGAAAAAACCTTCTAGAGCTAGAAAAATAAAATTAAATATGTCATTTTCCCCTCTTAAAAAACTTTCATTACAATAAAACCTTAATACCATATGACATGTACTTAACATAAGAAAGACGCTGAACCATACACCACACATACTTTTTGATGTTGCTAGCAAATGCCACTTGCAAACTAATTTATTGAACTCCACGGTAACCAAGTAATGGAAGTGATGATAAAAAGAATAACATAAGCCACTAATTTTTT
This sequence comes from Sideroxylon spinosum, assembly GCA_003260245.2. NCBI lineage: Eukaryota > Viridiplantae > Streptophyta > Magnoliopsida > Ericales > Sapotaceae > Sideroxylon > Sideroxylon spinosum. The sequence continues at coordinate 27,785,850 of QLOD02000013.1, read as the reverse complement.
GGAATATTACAAGAAAATATAGTTTAGTGTACCAGATATCATTTGCATGTGCACAAACCAAAGAGAGAAGGGAAGTGATAGGGTTAGCTGTGAATGATACAACTGATCAATCTCCACTGTCCATTTGTCTGGGCCCTACATAGATCAACAGTGGAGATTGGAAAATCCAGTCTGAGTGAGACGTGACTGTCCTTAGTATACTCCAAGAAATAAATACTAAGATTATATTTGACCATGTTCTTAGGAAAGCGTATCTTATACAAGCTGATTATCTAACCATGATATGAAAAGGAATAGGTTCCAATTATATAAATCACCAGCAATTCGGATCTAACGACATGTGATGTGCATGTTATATATTCATTTATGTACCTCTAGTGGGTGAGGTTTACGGTATATGCTTTATATACATTCGATTAGGATGTACAGGCCGGGTTGAGCGTAGTTATCACTTTTCTTACGGAGCGGAATTGCCTGCCTGACAGCCAAGGCTTTATACATATTTTTGCCTTTCGATTATTTTATTACGCTCCTGCGAGTTATATGGCTCTAATTGGTTACAGGAGTACATGGTTATTGTGTAGATGCATGCATGTTAGCTCGCCGGGGCGTGACAGATTGCATGTCAAAAAGCTATAGACAAACATGTTCCATAATTAACGCAATGTGTTTGAAAATCATAAAATGACATTTTTTTGCAAGAATGATTACAATAAACGCACACAATGACCTAAACAAAGAACCACGTGTCATTCGTGCAGAAGTTCAACATAAACAGAGAATCACATTCCATCAACAATTAGTTTTTCATAGTTGTAGCTCCCTAAAACAGAGAAAAATCTTAAAGCTATGTCAATGTCACATTGCTTCCTAACAACAAAAGCATTAGACATAAAAAGAACATGTGACTGTTTCACAAATATATATACAAGGAAAGATCCAAAGTCTTGTGCAATCAAAAGATAGGCCATATCATCTTAAATAATTGACTCCTCGTGGAATTCTTCTAATGCTTTCATGTATAAAGAAATTTCCTAAAACCAATGACATAGCCATTAACTGAGCTAAGGGCACAGCACAATTACATTACAAATTTACAAAAATATAAGTTCAACCACACCATTCAACAGATATGGAAGATACCCTACCATAGATGTTCAAATGAAAATGATAATATAAATTCATAGCCCAACGCTGACTACTGCTCAGGACGGCCTGTAATGAAAGGCTTAATTTTGGTTGCTTTCAATTGGGGAAAAGAAGTTAAAAGGGAGATATTTCAGTGACAGCTTGCAACTTAATCATCATCCCACCAGCACATTTCTAGGTCTGGGCTTTCAGAACTCTAGCTTATCATTAAATGACACAATATAATCCCACCCGCCCAGCACTGACACACAAATTCATTACAAATCAATATTCGTGGGAAAAAAAATTACAAAATAACTAAAAGAGAAACAATCTTTTTTGAAGCGACTGAGCAAACAACACCGACAACTACTCCGGATAAACAATGTAAAAACCCTCATTCAAACAAAATCTAGTCAAATCCAATTAAGCACGGTGCAAATCACGCGGATGCGTATTCAGAGATAAGCCAAACAACAAAATTGTAGGTCATCGGCATCCAAGGAAAGAACGAACAATAGTCATATCCAGGACTTCATTTCTACGAAATCAGAACCATTAAAGAGCATTAACAAGAAGTTATACGTACGTGTATGTGCTATGTGACTGTACGAGAGGGCGTACTCACTGATATTCCTCTTTCAGTAACCAGCTGAGTCCTCGATCGAATTGAGATGATTTCGATCCTTTATCTTAGAAACATTGATGGGGCCACCATATTAGCAAAGGTCGGAGTCCGCGCGCAGTCGATGGAAGGGTCGCCGCCAGAGACTGGAGTAGGATTTGGGGGAGAAACTGAGCTGAGGTAGCAAGGATGATTTACCATACAAGCACAGACTTGCATCCAACGCATACTTATAATTTAACATCTTGGTCCTGTTTGGACGATCGTAAAAATATCAAAAATTACAATAAAATCTTTTTTTTTAATCAAATTTTATTATCTATCACTTTTATATAAAATTTTTATATTTTTACTATACTTTTTTACTAATTTTTTTCACCAAACATTCCCTTCTTAATACCTTTAAACGGAAGTTTGAGGCTGACTCTTTTAAATACACAACTTTTTTCGAATCAAATGTTATGTTAGAAAACAGTGTTTAAGGCATTTCTCAAATTGTGTTATATGGCATAACGTTTCAAAATTAAATTTCTTGTCATTGCCCCGCAAGTGTGTTATATTAGGGTGCATTTGAAATAGCAAATCTATAAAAGTTTTTAAATTAATATTTTAAAATTGTACATCCATTAAATAAAGTCAACTAAAATTTTAAACTATAACATTATTTAAAATTTAAACTTTAAACTTTATATTCTTTAAAATTTTATTAAAAAATAAACATTTAAATGAAATTTTTTATTTATATTTTTTAAATTTTGTAAACTAGCAACAGAAACATGTTTATTAAACTGTTTATATTTTTTGTTAAATCTAACACTTAAAAAGAAATTTCACTATGTTTTTTTCTATTGCAAACATTTTGTCCATTTTTATTGTATTAATATCAAAATGAATTATTTTATTCAAATATTGTATTTTTAATAAATAATGTAATATAATTAAATTAATTATATAAATTAAATGCATTATAGTCAATAATTAAATTAAATTAATTAGTTCTTGATAAATAATTAAATTAAATTATATTATATTAACAATTTACTATGAAATTAATATTATTAAATTTTTTATTGAATAAGAAAATTAAATTAATTTAAATTTGACACGATCATCGAGAATAGAGTCAGTCTCGCTCTTCACCTAAGTGATAGAATATCATTTTGTCAGTTAAATGCAAAATTGGATTATTTACATGAAAGTTTTTTATTTTCAAGTAAATTTTTTAAAAAATTAAAAAATTTGTCTAGAGGTCATTAAATCATAACTAATAATTAATTTTGATAACAAAATTATCACAAAAATGGTTTATTGTTGCTTCAAAAATTAACCCTTAGTAATTAATTTATAAATTAATATAAAAAAAATTAAAGGAGCACTTCTAAGATGAATATTTAATTTACTACAAATTAATTATTAGATTTATAAGTATAACTTTGAATATTTTCTAAATACACAAATGTATTATATCATATTAAGTGTCCATTTGGTTACAAAGTTGGTTTTATCTTTTTCACAACTCTTTTTTTTTTTTTTTTGGGTCTTATATTGCTTTTTTCATCAAAATTTTATTTTATTTTGATAAAAAAACATTATCACAAAATAGCTTTTTTTTTTTTATACTTTAGCAATAAACTTTTAGTAATTTATTTATAAATTAATATAAAAAATTTAAAGGAGCTCCTCTTAGATAAATATTTAACTTATTAAAAGTTGATTATTATAATTATAAGTACACTTTTATATTTTTTGTACCATCTGTATAATAAGTGAGTTAAAGAATTTATATTTGACATATTTTCAATTGTTGGATTTGCTTAGTGGTCATAATTATTTTTCTTTTTCTCTGAACTTTAATTGTTTTGAGGTCACTTTACATAAAAATACGCTCATACTCTTTCCATGTTTTGTTGAACATTCTTTATATAAACTTTTTAAATTAACATTTTTAATAATAAATAATAAAATTTTATACCTTTAGTAAATATTATATAAATACATTAATCTCTTTATATTAATGTTTTTTTTATAGCTTATTTTTACAGTTTTTCATATAAATTTAATAAATTTACATTTGAACTATTCGCAGGTTAAATTATATTTTTGTGCCTTTAGGCACGACCAATATCTAGTATAAGATATTTGTAGTAAGAGTTTTACAATTTTTTATAATATTCGATATGATTTATATAAATTTCTACAAGTTTTAGAATATTATAGTTTACGATCTTTACAATACTTTAGAATAGTCGAAACAATTCTTATAAACTCTTCTAGTTTCTAAAATATTATAGAAAAATATAAAGTATTTTAATTGACTTTTAAAGGATTTCAGATAACACTAAAAAAAATTTGGAACCCTATAGAATATTTCTACATAATAAAATACAAATTATGATTTGACTTTGTCCCAATTATTATTAAAGTTTTGTCACGTCATTGCTGTCATCTTTTTCAAAATTTGAAATATAAAATTCAAATCTCTATATAATAAAATATATCAATTGATGTGATAGTTATACACATGATGTAAAAAGAAGAAAGAAGTGTTGGGCGATTTATACTTTTTTACAAAACATTCACTAGTTTTAGGATACTCTAGAATATCATAGCAAAATTCAGTCCAACACATCATAAGTAAATGACAATAAAGACTAAAGTCTATTATTTCATTTGAGATAAAGAGTTTAAAAAACACTTTAATATTTTCTATTAAATTTTAACGGTAAATTTTATTGCAAGGGGATTAACGTTAACAACAGTTTAAAGTAAAGGAAGTAAATATAACTTTTAAATATTGTATGTGGTAAGTGTAATTACCTAAGTATTAATGGAAGATAGATATAATTTACCCATCCTTTAATAAAAGAGCTGAACCTATTTAAAAAAATTAAATTCATTTAATAAATAAGTAAAGTTTCTTCATTTTAATTTCAAATATTAATACTTTTCAGACAAATTTGGAAACAAATTAATACAAAATCGGAAAAAATGTGGAAATTTTTTTCAAAGTGATTTTTGACCTTTCCCTTAAACTTATTTTCGAATTACATGTTATGTTAAAAAACAATGTTTAAGGTGGTTTTCTAAATATATCACATCGCATAATGTTTTGAGGTGAATTTTCTTGCCATTACCCTGCGATTATTCTGTAATGATTGTTTAATTATATATATAAGAAAAGGTAAATTACACAAATTTTTCTTAAATATTTAGATAATTATATTTATATCTGCTAAATTTAGCAATTACATTTTACTTAAAAAAAATTACATTTACTTTCTTATTTTGAAATCTTATTAAAATTGACTTCATTCTATTAAATCAATCATTAAAATTTAATAAAAAAATATCAAACTAATTAAACCTTTAGGTATTTTTCCTATTTTATCCCTTTTTGTCTCACATATTCATAAAAATTTTTAACAAAAATCCTCAATTTTGTTTTATTAAATTTTTCTTATTTTTTCATACTTTCAAGAAATACACCAAACACCTAACAATTCAAAATTTACTAATTGTTTTTTTTTTTTTTTTGCCAAAGTTTGACACTCCAAACACCGTTATAATCCAAAATTTTAAAAACTATCTATACATATATATTTATGTTTTATTTTCACTAACTATAATTTATATTATTAATTATGCTTTTTTTAGGCCTAAATTCAACTTAAGAAAAAAAAAATTTTTTTGACTCCTCCTAATAAAAAATCTTGATTTCGTCCCCGTACGCAATCGATAATAAATAAAATATGTGTTTATTTTTTACTCCACAACCAAATAATAAAAATAATTTTCATAAATTTCATAAATTATAGGGCATTTGAAGTCCCCTAGAACTTTATAAAAATTTTCATAAATTGTAATCTTCAAATCAATGAAAAACGTAAAAAGTAGAAAAATATATAGTTTTATGAAAAAAAAAAAAAGTACTCTCCAAACGAGAATTGTCTTCTACATGCAGCAGCAGAAATTTCCTCCAACCCACGTTCTGCAAAATTACTTTCATTTCATAAAATAGTCATATTGTGTTTCGACGAGCTATTGAGTTCCTATGATATGTTTGTATTTGACTTGTTGAGAAAAAAATAAATAAAAAATAACAAACTATGAAAAGTAAATATAGTAAGTATAATTTAAATAATAAAAATAGATTTTATTTATTTTCGTTAAATTAAATAGATATCTTGAAAGTGTAACCATTCGAATATAGAATTATCAGAAGAACATATATTTTAATATTATAATTATCAGTCATGATGATTAAGAAAATCGGACCAAATTAATTCATTTGTTAACCCTTTTTTTTTTTTTTTTACTAATTTTTTTTTTCCCCATACAAGTGACATAACCTTGGTCCTCCCATTGACACACCAACGCTACAGGTTTAAAATTCAAAAACAGTATCTGATTGGCTTGCTAGATTTAGATGAACACCAATTTCCTCCCAAAAAAAAAATCAACTCCAAGTTCTGGGGTGCATTTAGACTCCAAAAAAACCCATAACTTTATAAAATTTTATAAAACTTGAATTTTTCTAAATTTTTTACACTTTTTTATTAATTTTGAGACCATAATTTATGAAATTTTATAATTTTTGGGATTTCAATCAGATCTTTAAAAAACTATAACTTCCACTAATTTTTTTATAACTCTCTCTAATTAAATTTTATTCCATATCACATTTACATCATATTCTAATTAATTTTTTTGTTTTTTTGCTTTTTTTTTTTAATAAAACAAACAATACACCTTGTTGATAAATGAAATTTTAAATTCAAAGTTCAAACAAATGACAAAACGTAAATCATTTTACTTGTAAGCTGAAGTTAAGTTCACATTGTGTCTTATTCGGAAAGCCTGTCCCCCTTTTTTTTTTTAATATACTGTCAGTGTGTCACCCACTACCAGCACAGATAATATCGTTCTGTTATTTAGGGATGGTGTTAAAATTTTAGGGGATAAGTTTTAGAAATGTATAAGATAAGAGGGGTATTATTTTTAGAGGGTTGGTCCACATTGATATGATGTTTATGGAGGGGAATAACTTTTAACTTGGTTTGGATGTTTTATAAATAAGAATGGGTGAATGATAGAAAAAATAGTCAAATGACTCTTTTGTCTTTGTGATGTCCCAAACTTTGTTACTCATTAAATTAAATATTAAATTACAAAACCAACTCTATTTAATTATGTTTGGACAATTTAAAGTTGTATTATTTATTTCATTGAAAATTTAATTTTTTATAAATTTATTTAAAGAATTTTTTTTTAAATATGTAATTTTGAATGGTTGGTTATTATCCAATTTTTTTAATTATATTTATTTTGACTTGTTGGCTTACCTATTATTTTTTTATTAGCATTATATTTATTTTGATCAAATTAACAATACTGTTAACGAGGGCTAAAAACGTCAAAAATAGTCAAATGGCTTGTTGGCTTATTTTTGGTTAGCCCTTGAGGTGCTCAAAAATTATCACTCAAAGGGGAAAAAGTTAAGGAGAGGAGAAAGCTAATAGGGGGGAAGAGGGGAGTAAATTTTGTTATCTAAACAATGGTAAAAATATGGGACCCACACTTGTGAGAAGGTAAAAGTTTTAAAGGTACTTTTTTGATCCATCCGATCGGCCCTTAAAGAAGAAAAAGTTAACAATTATACTAATGAAAAACCCTGGAAAATTCGTGATTACCCATATGGAAGCTCCCACTCAACGTATGTGCGTGTGTGTCTACATTTATAGTTGATACTTAATATATTCATGGCCATATATTTTAAGATTTAATTTTTTTTAAATATAAATATTTTAGACATAATGGGTTGTGGAGGGTCGACTTAAAAATATTAAAATATAATTTTATGATTTAAATATTATTTAAATGTTATAAGAACTAAAAATACGTAAGTAAGATTAGGTATACAACAACAATATATAAACACTGACTATTAAATCTTTTTTAATTTGTTAGGCCATGACTTGGATATTTTAATTTTGTTTAATTATTGTTAATTGTTAGGCTTATTAAACATTAATTTTATATATTAAATAAATTTAAGTAGATAAACTTAAGATTTAAAAGTTAAAACAAATTGACAAATAAGGGAGAGAAAGAGTAACTGGGTAAAATGAGTTGATCTAATCTAAAAATTGGATCAACTTGATCCCATTGTCCTGTTGTCCTCGCAAAAAAATTGGGTTGAATTAAATCACGATCAAGTATACCTTGATCCATTGTTCCTTTTTTTTTTTTAATAAAATAAATCAATTATAACTCGAACTTAAAATAAATTAATTAATTAATTGGTCATAGAAATAAATAAAATATATATATTAAAAACTATTTCAAATCCACAAAAGTTAGGATTTCCAATTGGATATTAATTCAGTATCCACTCTCAACGTTATAAAAATATTTATACTCGATGATGTCGTGTACATATAAAAAGTCTAGTTATGAGTGTAAATATAATTTTAGAATTTTAAATTGATCAACTCATACTTTTCAAATAAAAAATCTAACAAAGGAAAATTGGATAAATGTAATACACATTTTAAAAGATTGGGAGGCACCTTTTTATGAAACTTGTAGTGCGTAAGGGCTCGTTTGAAGTTTAAAAAAAAAAATTAAAAATATAATTTTTTTGGAATTTAATATATAAAAAGTTACTGTAAACCATAGTTAAATATTTATGATTGATTTGATATAAAATTGTTAAAAATTATATAAAGTGATATATAATAAAATTTTAGTAGAAAAACTTGAAATTTTATGAAATTTTTTTATACAAATATTAGTATAACTTCTAAAAAAAATCGTCAAAACCTTTATTTTGACCTGGTCTAGCGGATTTGAAATTTTTTTAAAAGAAATTGAGATTCTTTAGAGTTTAAAAAAGATGAAACTTTTAAAATTTTTTGGGATTTTTTAAATTTATTTAGTACTTCAAACTAACTCTAAATACAGAAAATCGAAACCGCAAGTTTCATAACTGGTGTAGATGAAATAAATTTTTTATAAAATAATTGAACTTATTAAATAAATAAATGAAAAGTCAACTCATTTAGTAAATGAGACAAGTTTAAACAATGTTCAATTCGACTTACTAAGATTTTAAATTCGTTTAGTATTTACTCATATAAGCAACCAATATATATATTTAAAATATAATAATATTATTAATTAATAAATAAAACAAATTGAACGCAAGAGAGGTGCGCTCGACTCCCTTGCTTTAATTCTGATAAACTACCCCGCACCGCATGCAGGTAACGAACCCAGTTGCCAATGAAATGGCGCCCATGTTCTCGTCCTTATCAACTCCACCGATAAAATTACTAAAAGGTCCCTCTGTATTTAAGTTGAAAAGGTTGCCCCATTCTCGCGAGTACGGAAACCCAGCACACCCTCTAATAAAGTGGCACGCTTCGGTTCGGTTCCACGGTAACTAATTTCAGTTTCATACTATTTATAAACCTTCAAAAATTATTTATTTTTTATTTTATTACATAAAATATGAATTTACAATTTATTCTATTTTATTTTATTCTTATCACTCAAAATAGACTTTTAAATGAAAAAATGAATCATTGAATTGTGTAAAAACATTACTGTCCTAGAATTTTGATAATTGATGAAAAAGTTATAAATTATCCTCGAATTAGGAAAACGAAGGCTGTTTGATTGATAAAAAAATCAATTAAAATCTATTAACTTTTCATACTTTCTTTCAATTAAATTTTATTACATATTTTTTTCACATCAAATCCTTATATTTTTATTATATTTTTTTATCACTTTTTAACCAAATGCCCATAAGTTAGATATATATATTAATATGGATGCCAGTTTTGTAAGGAAATCAAATCATTGCATGAAAACGGTTGGAAAATTAATGTATTTTAAACCTGACTTTTAGTGAACTTTAAAGCAAAATATAGACATGACGTTATTTATTGTGAATCTAAAAGTAGTATGAATGTAGCAAAACATTAATGTTTTGTATTCATTGGTTTATATCTACGACGAGAGCACACCACAATTGACATTAAAATATATTTTTGGAATATTACAAAAATACTTGGCATCTCCTTATTTTGCATTCTCCTAAATTTGAAGGGAAAGTAATTTTCCGCTTATTATGAAAATGCTTAAGGACTACCGTATGAATAGAAGAGGATCCAAAATTTTTAATAAAGGACAATAAGCATTTAAGAAAAAAATAACAAATTACGTTAGGTTAAAATTAGAAAGAAGCAAGGTAGATTTTATAGATAAAAAAAATTATACTTATCTATTAAAGCAATGAATATATATTTCACAACTTAATTATTCAACTATACTTTTTAATGGTGATGTCTCACATTAAGAAAAATATTATTATTATTATTAAGTCTAATTGTTAATAAAATTTATTATGATGTATGTGCTTGTGTTATTCTCTTGATAATAGAGAGAAGTGGATACTCCCAATTGCAAGGTGATAAGTTGTAGCAATTTAAATCTATAAACGGTGAAGTACTGATTATACCCATAGGGAGAGGGGTAGTAAATTCACAATTCTTCTTCTCTTATTTAGTAGGTGTCATACAACAGAAATGAAGAAAAATCGTTTGAAACTTTTTTGAAACTAAAATTTATGATGGAAAGTTTAATAAAAATAGAAATAAAAGGAACTTGGATCAAATAAATTCAAGTAATGATTTCTATGGATTTTCAAAGAGAATAATGACTAGTCAATTTGGTTGTAAAATCAAGTTCACGTAGTTGAATTCTTAGATCAAACATTTGGAGTGCAATAATCCATATAGAATACACGAGAGTTCTAAGTGGTAATCCACATACAAAATCCTTAAGATCGAGTGTGAAAATTCCAACTAAGTAACTCATATATAATGTACATGGAATATATAATCATAAGAGTTAATCAAGAAATATTAACTACTGATTTCAAAGGATCCAAATAAACTAATCAAGAAATATTAACTACTGATTTCAAAAGATCCAAATAAATATATCATCATTTATTATAAATCTAAAGAAAATTTAACATTAAAGTACAATTAAGAACAATAGTTGATAAGTTTGGTGATAAAGTTAAGTTCATCTAATTGGAAATCCAAATAAAAAACTTAGAGTACATAATCTGTAAATAGTACATGCAAATGCTACATTAGCAATTTACATACAAATCTTTCATGAAATTGTATGAAAATTCTAACTAGCAACTCACATATAAATGATATAAACTATACAAACAAACTTGATCTAGAATTCTTAATTGATTATTTCAATAGATCCAAACAAATCAACTACTATTTAAAGATAATTTTTAAGAAAATTAAACATTTAAAATCAAATTACATTAAAAATTCACATATATCATCTACTCTCCTTGATTTGGATGCAAGCAAGAGAACTACTCAATCACGGTTAAAAACGAAACAAAACTTGTATTGAATTAAATTGTTGTTTACAATGAAATTAAAAAGAAAAATAAAATTTTCTAGCTAGACAAACAAGATCTACTTTCTCTCTCTACAACTAAATGAACCCTACTCTATCTTTAGCTATCTAATCTAGTGTTGGATTTAACTTCACTTTGGTTGTCGCTAGTCCCCAACCGGGATTTTTGAATAGACGAGTGCTTCTTCAAAGCACTTTTAGTGCCTCTGTTATCAATTTT
>QLOD02000013.1:27762891-27774315 GCA_003260245.2 Sideroxylon spinosum | reverse complement strand
TACTAAGATTATATTTGACCATGTTCTTAGGAAAGCGTATCTTATACAAGCTGATTATCTAACCATGATATGAAAAGAAATAGGTTCCAATTATATAAATCACCAGCAATTTGGATCTAAGGACATGTGACGTGCATGTTATATATTCATTTATGTACCTCTAGTGGGTGAGGTTTTACGGTATATGCTTTTATATACATTCGATTAGGATGTACGGGCCGGGTTGAGCCTAGTTATCACTTTTCTTTCAGAGCACAATTGCCTGCCTGACAGCCAAGGCTTTATACATATTTTTGCCTTTCGATTATTTTATTATGCTCCTGCGAGTTATATGGCTCTAATTGGTTACAGGCGTATATGGTTATTGTGTAGATGCATGCATGTTAGCTCGCCGGGGCATGACAGATTGCATGTCAAAAAGCTATAGACAAACATGTTCCATAATTAAACGCAATGTGTTTGAAAACCATAAAATGACATTTTTTTGCAAGAATGAGTACAATAAATGCACACAATGACCTAAACAAAGAACCATGTGTTATTCGTGCAGAAGTTCAACATAAACAGAGAATCACATTCCATCAAAAATTAGTTTTTCATAGTTGTAGCTCGCTAAAACAGAGAAAAAGCTTAAAGCTATGTCAATGTCACATTGCTTCCTAACAACAAAAGCATTAGACATAAAAAAGAACATGTGACTATTTCACAAATATCTATACAAGGAAAGATCCAAAGTCTTGTGCAATCAAAAGACAGGCCATATCATCTTAAATAATTGACTCCTCGTGGAATTCTTCTAATGCTTTCATGTATAAAGAAATTTCCTAAAACCAATGACATAGCCATTAACTGAGCTAAGGGTACCGCACAATTACATTACAAATTTACAAAAATATAAGTTCAACCACACCATTCAACAGATATGGAAGACACCCTACCATAGATGTTCAAATGAAAATAATAATATAAATTCATAGCCCAACGCTGACTACTGCTCAGGACGGCCTATAATGAAAGGCTTAATTTTGGTTGCTTTCAATTGGGGAAAAGAAGTTAAAAGAGAGATATTTCAGTGACAGCTTGCAACTTAATCATCATCCCACCAGCACATTTCTAGGTCTGGGCTTTCAGAACTCTAGCTTATCATTAAATGACACAATATAATCCCACCCGCCCAGCACTGACACACAAATTCATTGCAAATCAATATTCATGGGAAAAAAAAAATTGCAAAATAACTAAGAGAGAAACAATCTTTTTTGAAGCGACTGAGCAAACAACACCGACAACTACTCCGGATAAACTATGTAAAAACCCTCATTCAAACAAAATCTAGTCAAATCCAATTAAGCACGGTGCAAATCACGAGGATGCGTATTCAGAGATAAGCCAAACAACAAAATTGAGGGTCATCGGCATCCAAGGAAAGAACGAACAATAGTCATATCCAGAACTTCATTTCTACGAAATCAGAACCATTAAAGAGCATTAACAAGAAGTTATACGTACGTGTATGTGCTATGTGACTGTACGAGAGGGCGTACTCACTGATATTCCTCTTTCAGTAACCAGCTGAGTCCTCGATCGAATTGAGATGATTTCGATCCTTTATCTTAGAAACATTGATGGGGCCACCATATTAGCAAAGGTCGGAGTCCGCGCGCAGTCTATGGAAGGGTTGGAAGGATCGCCGCCAGAGACGGGAGTAGGATTTGGGGGAGAAACTGAGCTGAGGTAGCAAGGGATGATTTACCACACAAGCACAGACTTGCATCCAACGCATACTTATAATTTAACATTTTTGCTCTGTTTGGACGATTATAAAAATACCAAAAGTTATAATAAAATTCTTTTTTTTTTCAATCAAATTTTATTATCTATCACCTTTATATGAAATTTTTTTAATTTTACTGTACTTTTTTACTAATTTTTTTCACCAAACACTCCCTTACTAATACCGTTAAACGGAAGTTTGAGGCTGACTCTTTTAAATACACAATTTTTTTCGAATCAAATGTTATGTTAGAAAACAGTGTTTAAGGCATTTCTCAAATTGTGTTATATGGCATAACGTTTCAAAGTTAATTTTCTTGTCAATGCCCTGCAAGTGTGTTATATTAGGGTGCATTTGAAGTAGCAAATCCATAAAAGTTTGTAAATTAATATTTTAAAATTGTACACCCATTAAATAAAGTCAACTAAAATTTTAAATTATAATATTCTTTAAAATTTAAACTTTAAACTTTATAGTCTTTAAAATTTTATTAAAAAATAAACATTTAAATGAAATTTTTTCTTTATGTTTTTTAAATTTTATAAACTAGCAACAGAAACATATTTATTAAATATATTTATATTTTTTGTTAAATCTAAAACTTAAAAAGAAAAACGTTAAAAAAAAAAAAACTGTTTTCACTATGTTTTTTCTATTGCAAACATTTTGTCCATTTTTATTGTATTAATATCAAAATGAATTATTTTATTCAAATATTATATTTTTAATAAATAATGTAATATAATTAAATTAATTATCTAAACTAAATGTATTATATTCAATAATTAAATTAAATTAATTAGTTCTTAATAAATAATTAAATTAAATTAAATTAATAATTTAATATGAAATTAATATTATTAATTTTTTTATTGAATAAGAAAATTAAATTAATTTAAATTTGACACGATCATCGAGAAAAGAGTCAGTCTCATCTTTCATCTAAGTAATAGAATATCATTCTGTCAATTAAATGCAAAATTGGATTATTTATATGGAAGTTTTTTATTTTCAAGTAAATTTTTTAAAAAATTAAATAAGTTGTCTAGAGGTCATTAAATCATAACTAATAATTAATTTTGATAAAAAAAATTATCACAAAAATATTTTATTGTTACTCCAGAAACTAACCTTTTTAATTTATAAATTAATATAAAAAAATTAAAGGAGCACTTTTAAGATGAATATTTAATTTATTAAAAATTAACTATTAGATTTATAAGTATAATTTTAAATATTTTCTAAATACACAAATGTATTATATCATATTAAGGGTTCGTTTGGTTACAAAGTTGGTTTTAACTTTTTGACAAAACTTTTTTTTTTTTTTTTTGGGTCTTATATTGCTTTTTTCATCAAAATTTAATTTTATTTTGATAAAAAAATATTATCACAAACATGCTTTTTTTTTTTTTTTTCTTTTTTTACTTTAGCAATGAACCCTTAGTAATTTATTTATAAATTAATATAAAAAATTTAAAGGAGCTCCTCTTAGATAAATATTTAACTTATTAAAAGTTGATTGTTAAAATTATAAGTACACTTTTATATTTTTTTTGTGCCATCTGTATAACAAGTGAGCTAACGAATTTTTATTTGACATATTTTCAATTATTGGATTTGCTTAATGGTCAGGATTATTTTTCTTTTTCTCTGAACTTTAGTTATATTTTAGGTCACTTCACATAAAATATACTCTCTTACTCTTCTCATACTTTGTTGAACATTCTTTTGATAAACTTTTTAACTTAACATTTTTAATAATAAATAATAAAATTTTATACCTTTGGTAAATATTATATAAATACATTAATCTCTTTAGATTAGTGTTTTATAGCTTATTTTTACAGTTTTTCATATAAATTTAATAAATTTATATTTAAACTATTTGCAGGTTAAATTATATTTCTGTATCTTTAGGCACGGACAATATCTAGTATAAGATATTCGTAGTAAAAGTTCTACAATTTTTTATAATATTCGATACGATTTCTATAAATTTCTACAAGTTTTAGAATATTTATAGTTTACAATCTTAACAATACTTTAGAATAGTCGAAACAATTCTTATAAACTCTTCTAGTTTCAAATATTATAGAGAAATATAAAGTATTTTAATTGACTTTCAAAGGATTTTAGATAATACTAAAAAAAATTTGAAACCCTATAGAATATTTTTACATAATAAAACACAACTTATGATTTGACTTTGTCCCAATTATTACTAAAGTTTTGTCACGTCATTATTGTCATCTTTTTCAAATTTTGAAATTTAAAATTCAAATATCTATATAATAAAACATATCCATTGATGTGACAGTTATACACGTGATGTGAAAGAAGAAATAAGTGTTGGGTGATTTGTACTTTTTCACATAGCATTCACTAATTTTAGGATACTCTAGAATATCATAGCAAAATTCAGTCCAACACATCATAAGTAAATGACAAGAGAGACTAAAGTCTATTATTTCATTTGAGATAAAGAGTTTAAAAAACACTTTAATATTTTCTATTAAATTTTAACGGTAAATTTTATCCCAAGGAGATTAACGTTAATAACATTTCAAAGTAAGGGAGGTAAATGTAATTTTTAAATATTGTATGTGATAAGTGTAATTACCTAAATATTAATGGGAGATAGATATAATTTACTCATCCTTTAATAAAAGAGCCAAACCTATTTAAAAAAAATTAAATTCATTTAATAAATAAGTCAAGTTTCTTCATTTTAATTTCAAATATTAATACTTTTCAGACAAATTTGGAAACAAATTACTACAAAATGGGAAAAAATGTGGAAATTTTTTTCAAAGTGATTTTTGACCTTTCCCTTTAACTTATTTTCGAATTACATGTTATGCTAAAAAACAATTTTTAAGGTGGTTTTCAAAATATATCACATCGCATAATGTTTTGAGGTGAATTTTCTTGCCACCACCCTGCGATTATTCTGTAATGATTGTTTAATTATATATATAAAAAAAGGTAAATTACACAAATTTTTCTTAAATATTTAGATAATTATATTTACCTCTGCTAAATTTAACAATTATATTTTACTTAAAAAAATTACATTTAAATATTATTAATATTGACTTCATTCCATTAAATTAATCATTAAATTTAGATAAAAATATCAAAATAATAAAACATTTAGGTATTTTTCCTATTTTATCCCCTTTTTGTCTCACATATTCATAAATTTTTTTTAACAAAAATCCTCAATTCTGTTTTATTAATTTTTTCTAACTTTTTCACACTTTTAAGGAATATACCAAACACCTAACAATTCAAAATTTACTAATTATTTGTTTTTTTGCCAAAGTTTGGCACTCCAAACACCTCATAATCCAAAATTTTTAAAACTATCTATACATATATATTTATGCTTTATTCTCACTAACTATAATTTATATTATTAATTATGCTTTTTTTAGGCCTAAATTCAACCTAAGAAAAAAAAAAATTTGGCTCCTCCTAATAAAAAATCTTGATTTCGTCCCTGTACGCAATCGATAATAAATAAAATATGTGTTTATTTTTTACTCCACAACCAAATAATAAAAACTAAATTTCAATATATTTATTTTTTCTTCTGTTCTGGATAATTTCGAGATTAAAATATACTATAGAACTTTTGGACACATAACTAGTTAATATAGTGCATTTGAAGTCGTCCCCTAGAACTTTATAAAATTTCATAAATTATAATCTTGAAATCAATGAAAAACGTAAAAAGTTGAAAAATATATAGTTTTATGAAAAAAAAAAGTACTCTCCAAACGAGAATTGTCTTCTACATGCATCAGCAGAAATTCCTCCAACCCACGTTCTGCAAAACTACTTTCATTTCATAAAAATAGTCGTATTGTGTTTCGACGAGCTATTGAGGGTTCGTCTGGTTCCTCAAAATTTTTTAAAAATTTTAAAAAATTTCAAAAATTTTTAAATTCTTTCAATCAAAATTTGTCACTTATCATTTTTACATCACATCAACACTAACTTTTAATTTTTTTTTTATTTTTTTGACACTCCAAATATCCCTTGAGTTCCTATCCAATGTTTGTATTTGACTTGTTGAGAAAAAAAATAAAAAATAACAAACTACGAAAAGTAAATATAGTATGTATAATTTAAATAATAAAAATAGATTTTGTTTATTTTCGTTGAATTAAATAGATATCTTGAAATTTTAACCGTTCAAATATACTGTCAGTGTGTCATCCACTACCAGCACAGATAATATCGTTCTGTTATTTAGGTCTGATTGGATGGTGCTAAAATTTTAAGGGATAAGTTTTAAAGGTGATATAAGATAAGAGAGGTATTATTTTTAGAAGGTTGTCCCAAGTTGATGTGATGTTTATGGAGGAAGATAACTTTTAACTTGGTTTGGATGTTTTATAAATAAGAAGGGGTGAATAATGGAAAAAGTAATCAAATGACTCTTTTATCTTTGTGATGCCTCAAACTTTATTACCCATTAAATTAAATATTAAATTACAAAACCAACTTTATTTAATCATTTTTAGACAATTTAAAGTTGTATTATTTATTTCATTGAAAATTTAATTTTTTATAAATTTATTTAAAGAATTTTTTTTAAATATGTAATTTTGAATGGTTGGTTATTATCCAATTTTTCTAAATTATATTTATTTTGACTTGTTGACTAACATATTCTTTTTTTATTAGTATTATATTTATTTTGATTAAATTAACAATACTGTTAACAAGGCTAAAAAGGTAAAAAACAAGTGCCTTAGGACCCGATTGGATGGTGCTAAAATTTCAAGAGATAAGTTTTAGAGGGGTATAAGATAAGAGGGGATATTATTTTTAGAAGGTTGACCCACATTGATGTGATGTCTATTGAGGGAGATAACTTTTGACTTGGTTTAGATGTTTAATAAATAAGAGGGGTGAATGATAGAAAAAATAATCAAATGACTCTTTTGTCCTTGTGATGTCTTAAACTTTGTTACCCATTAAATTAAATATTAAATTGCAACCCTAACTCTATTTAATTATTTTTGGACAATTTGAAGTTGAATTAATTATTTCATTGAAATTTAATTTTTTATAAATTTATTTAAACATTTTTTTTTTAAATATGTACTTTTGAATGGTTGATTATTATCCAATTTTTTTAATTATATTTATTTTGATTTGTTGGCTTATCTATTATTTTCTTACAAGCATTATATTTATTCTGATCAAATTAATAATCTTGTTAACGAGGGCTAAAAAGTCAAAAACAAGGGGTTTAAAGGAGGATAACTTTTGGCTAGCTCTAGGGGTGTCCAAAAATTATCCCCTAACGGGGGAAAGCTAAGAGGGAGGGAAAGCTAATAGGGGGAGAGGGGGGCAAAATTTTTCATCCAAGCAATGGCTTAAGTGGGGGACCCACACTTATGAGAGGGTAAAAGTTTAGGAGGGGATTTTTGGATGCATCCAGTCGGAGCCTTAAGGGGGATAACTTTTTGTTAACCCTTGAGGTGTCTAAAAATTATCACCCAAGAAGGGAAACCTAAGGGGAGGGGAAAACTAAGAGTGGGGTAAATTTTATTATCCAAACAATGGTAAAAATGTGAGACCCACACTTATGAGGGAGTAAAAGTTTTGAAAGAATCCTTTTGCTCCATCCAATCGCCCCATAAAGAAGAAAAAGTTAACAATTATACTAATGAAAAACCCTGGAATATCGTGATTACCCATATGGGAGCTCCCACTTAACGTATGTGTGTGTGTGTGTCTATATTTATAGTTGTATACTTAATATATTCATGGCCATATATTTTGAGATTTAATTTTTTTTAAATATAAATATTTTAGACATAATGGGTTGTGGAGGGGTCGACTTAAAAATATTAAAATATAATTTTATGATTTAAATATTATTTAAATGTTATAAGAACTAAAAATACGTAAGTAAGATTAGGTATACAACAACAATATATAAACACTGACTATTAAATCTTTTTTAATTTGTTAGGCCATGACTTGGATATTTTAATTTTGTTCAATTATTGTTAATTGTTAGGATTATTAAACATTAATTTTATAAATTAAATAAATTTAAGTAGATAAACTTAATATTTAAAAGTTAAAACAAATTGACAAATAAGGGAGAGAAAGAGTAACTGGATAAAATGAGTTGATCTAATCTAAAAGTTGAATCAACTTGATCCCATTGTCCTGTTGTCCTCGCAAAAAAATTGGGTTGAATTAAATCAAGATCAAGTATGCCTTGATCCATTGTTCCTTTTTTTTTTATAAAATAAATCAATTATAACTCGAACTTAAAATAAGTTAATTAATTAATTGGTCATAGAAATAAATCAAATATATTAAGAACTATTTCAAATTCATAAAAGCTAGGATTTCCAATTGGATATTAATTCAGTATCCACTCGCAACGTTATAAAAATATTTATACTCGATGATGTCGTGTAAATATAAAAAGTCTAGTTATGAGTTTAAATATAATTTTAGAATTTTAAATTGATCAACTCATACTTTTCAAATAAAAAAAATCTAACAAAGGAAAATTGGATAAATGTAATACGCATTTTAAAAGGTTGGGAGGCACCTTTTTATGAAACTTGTAGTGTGTAAGGGCTGGTTTGAAGTCCCAAAAAAAAATTAAGAGTATAATTTTTTTGGAGTTTAATATATATAAAAAATTATTTTAAAATGATGGTTAAATATTTGTGACTGATTTGATATAAAATTGTTAAAAATTGTATAAAGTGACACGTGGTAGTGGAGAATCTTAAAAATTTTTGAAATTTCATAAAACTTTTTGATAAAAATGTTAGTATAACTTCTAAAAAAATCTGTCAAAACCTTTCGAATACGTTATTTTGATCTGGTCTAACGGATTTGAAATTTTTTTTAAAAGAAATTGAGATTTTTAACGTTTGAAAAAAATGAAACTTTTGAAATTTTTTAAAATTTTTTAAGTTTATTTCGTACTCCAGATAAGCCCTCAATACACAAAATCGAAACCACAAGTTTTACAACGAGCGTAGATGAAATATATTTTTATAAAATATTTGAGCTTATTAAATAAATAAATGAAAGTCAACTCATTTAGTAAATGAGACAAGTTTAAACAATGTTCAATTCGACTTACTAAGATTTTAAATTCGTTTAGTATTTACTCATATAAGCAACCAATATATATTTAAAATATAACAATATAGTTAATTAATAAATAAAACAAATTGAACGCAAGAGAGGTGCGCTCGACTCCGCTTGCTTTATGCAGGTAACGAACGCAGTATCCAATGAAATGGCGCCCATGTTCTCGTCCTTATCAACTCCACGGATAAAATTACTAAAAGGTCCCTCTATGTTTAAGTTGAAAAGGTTGCCCCATTCTCGCGAGTACGGAAACCCAGCACACCCTCTAATAAAGTGGCACGCTTCGGTTCGGTTCCACGGTAACTAATTTCAGTTTCATACTATTTATAAACCATCAAAAATTATTTATTTTTTATTTTATTACATAAAATATGAATTTACAATTTATTCTATTTTATTTTATTCTTACCACTCAAAATACACTTTTAAATAAAAAAATAAATCATTGAACTGTGTGAAAACATTACTGTCCTATAATTTTGATAATTGATGGAAAAGTTATAAATTATCCTCGAATCAAAAAAACGGAGGTTGTTTGTTTGATAAAAAATCAATTAAAATTTATTAATTTTTCATATTTTCTTCTAATTAAATTTTATTACATATTTTTTTCACATCAAATCTTTATATTTTTATTATATTTTTTATCACTTTTTAACCAAATGCCCATAAGTTAGATATATATATTAATACGGATGCCAGTTTTGTAAGGAAATCAAAGCATTGCATGAAAACGGTTGGAAAATTAATGTATTTTAAACCTGACTTTTAGTGAACTTTAAAGCAAAATATAGACAAGACGTTATTTATTGTGAATCTAAAAGTAGTATGAATGTAGTTTAATGAGCACATTAATGTCTTGTATTCATTGGTTTATATCTACAAGGAGAGCACACCACAATTGACATTAAAATATATTTTTGGAATATTACAAAAATACCTGGCATCTCCTCCTTTTGCATTCTCCTAAATTTGAAGTGAGTAATTTTCCGCTTATTGTGAAAATGCTTAAGGACTACCATATGAATAGAAGAGGATCCAAAATTTTTAATAAAGGACAATAAGTATTTAAGAAAAAAATAACAAATTACGTTAGGTTAAAATTAGAAAAGAAGCAAGGTAGATTTTATAGATAAAAAAAATTATACGTAGATATTAAAGCAATGAATATATATTTCACAACTTAATTGTTGAACTATACTTTTTAATGGTGATGTCTCACATTAAGAAAAATATTATTATTATTATTAAGTCTAATTGTTAATAAATTTTATTATAATGTATGTGCTTGTGTTATTCTCTTGATAATAGAGAGAGATGGATACCCCCAATTGCAAGGTAATCAGTTGTAACAATTTAAATCTATAAATGGTGAAGTACCGGTTATACCCACAGGGAGAGAAGTAGTAAACTCGCAATTTTTCTTCTCTTATTTAGTAGGTGTCATACCATAAAAATGAAGAAAAATCATTTGAATTTTTTTGAAAATGAAATTTATGACGGAAAGTTTAATAAAACTAGAAATAAAAGGAACTTGGATCAAATAAATTCAAGCAATGATTTCTATGGATTTTCAAGGAGAATAATGACTAGTCAAATTGGTTGTAAAATCAAGGTCACATAATTGATTTCTTAGATCAAACACTTGGAACGCAATAATCCATATAGAATATATGAGAGTTCTAGGTGGCAATCCATATACAAAATCCTTAAGATCGAGTGTGAAAATTCCAGCTAAGTAACTCATATATAATGCACATGGAATGTATAATCACAAGAGTTAATCAAAAAATATCAACTACTGATTTCAAAGGATCCAAATAAACTAATCATCATTCATTACAAATCTAAAGAAAATTTAACATTAAAGTACAATTAAGAACAATAGTTGATAAGTTTGGTGATAAAGTTAAGTTCATCTAATTGGAAATCCAAATAAAAAACTTAGAGTACATAATCTGTAAATAGTACATGCAAATGCTACATTAGCAATTTACATACAAATCTTTCATGAAATTGTATGAAAATTCTAACTAGCAACTCACGTATAAACGATATAAACTATGCAAACAAACTTGATCTAGAATTCTCAATTGATTATTTCAATAAATCAAAACAAATCAACTACTATTCAAATATAATTCTTAAGAAAATTAAACATTTAAAATCAAATTACATTGAAAATTCACATACATCATCTACTCTCATTGATTTGGATGCAAGCAAGAGAACTACTCAATCACGGTTAAAAACGAAACAAAAACCTGTATTGAACTAAAGTGTTGTTTACAAAGAAATTAAAAAGGAAAATAAAATTTTCTAGCTAAACAAACAAGATCTACTTTCTCTCTCTACAACTAAATGAACCCTACTCTATCTTTAACTATCTAATCTAGTGTGGATTTAACTTCACTTTGGTTATCGCTAGTCCCCAACCGGGATTTTTGAATAGACGAGTGCTTCTTCAAAGCACTTTTAGTGCCTCTGTTATCAATTTT
>QLOD02000013.1:27643115-27653877 GCA_003260245.2 Sideroxylon spinosum | reverse complement strand
CCAAACAGGCCCAAAGTAAAAAAATAAGTTAAGTAACTTGATCATGATACGTAGATGGCTTAAGAAAAATAAATAAATTTTTCTCAAATCCTATTGTTTTTAATTTTGGATTTCAAATTATATAAAAATTTTAAAATTTAAGTTAGTGAAATTAAATCAAATTCAACTCAAAAATCCTTATTTTGTTCCAAACATAAAAGTTGATGGAAATACCTCCAAATAAAATCAAATTCCATCAAATCAGCCATTCTCAATTGTGTTATAATTAAAACCGTTTCTATTTCACCTTTTTATGATTTTAAATATAACGCTTAATCCCTCACGTTTAGAACTGCAGTACAATGTTTGATGAATTTAATAAAAAATGTCAAAAAAAAAAAATCAAAATAATATTACCTCATAACTACTTAAACATAAATTTTAACTCGAAATTAACATTCAAGAGTGGTAGACAAATAGAAACAATAAGAAAAAAATGCTTACGAAGCAAAAAATTAAAACTATTATAATAACTATCCGGGAGATCACATACACTAAATTTTAAATAAAAACCAAAAAAGAAAAAAATTTGAACCTCAATCGTAGGCATAAGGGGGTTAGTGCTGCATTTAAAATCACAGAGAAGTACAGCAAAAATTACCCCAAGCAGGAGAGAGTAAAACACAATCACCCAAAATTAGCTGAAAGACATGCTTGATCCAGTTGAGAACTACATCTAGTGCCCATAACAATCCTAAAGGCTTTGGAGATTTCTGTCCAAAACCCAGGCCAAATATTTTATATTTCACTGTTCTGCAGTATACATTCCTTTTTTTTCTCCCCTCATGGGATTCTTTTGCATACATTCTCAATTGGAACTGTGTGTATATATATATATATATAGGCAAAGCATTTATTGATTCACATACAATACAAGTGGTTAACTTAACAATGGGTACTTGAATCCTACTGTTGAAACCTTTCCATCAAGCCTGATTGTGCAGACCGCAAAATGTCACTTTTTCTTTAGTGTTTGTTTCTACGAGGACTTCAAGGTACTCCAATGTGGAAGTTTTCTGAGTCTGGAGATATACCCATCAACAAAGATCCGAGGGTGAGACAATAGATGAATCAACACATATATATATAATTATACATCCATCATGAGCTGATGGTGCTTTCACAGATTGCCGTTAAAAGATTGAATTCATGCTCCAAAATCCACTTCGACTCGTTCTGATGGTTGATGCTTAAGCTATACTCCAAGAAGTACCCACTGTAGGTGATAATTGATATGGTGGCCCTGAAAATTTTCCAGCACAGATTTAATAATATCAATTTTTACAATTCCAATATCTATGAAAGAAAGCAAGCTCCTCAAGTATGGTTTTCAGCATTGAAATTACTCAGACCAACCACCACCATATTTCTTTCAGAAGGAAATCAGATAACCCAATAGTTCATTCAAATTAATTCATCACTGTATGTCGACATTTATTGTCAAGTGAACTCACAAAAATTTCATTGCCTCAGCAGACTGAGAGGGGGGTATATTCATCTCATCTAGTATATCGATGTTTGTAAAGTATATTATCTATGAATCAAACCACAATTATGTTGCCTTAATAATATTTAGAGAGATGATAATTACAAAAGGAAGGCAATGCATCAAAGCCCATGTTAACATACGATCCTGAAGGTTATGACTTCAACATATTGCACAGTTAATAAATACACCTGGCACTACTATATCTGCAATGACCAATATTGCACGGTTGATGACTCTCAAACTTCTCCAAGATTTTGAATATGATACATGCTATAGACTCAACTAAATGAAGGAAAGGCAAACTATAATTTGGAAGCAGAGAGAATTTACCTTAAAAAAAAAAAAGAACTACATAAGCATCAAGGAGTAAGCAACATCAACAAACTCACCTACATCCAGATATAGATGAGTCGGAAACTTTATCAACCTTGCGGATCACCGCATAACTGCACCAGAGAATCCCATTTAGTTAATGTGCTAAAGGAAAAGATAAAGAAGTTTGTTGTCTTACACTCCCAAAACATTAGAGAACCCACTGTTATTACTAGTACTATAAATTATTTTTTTATGCTGAGTCCCCTAGAGAATCGTAATTATTTTGGTCATTGCCAACAGTTTGTTCATTTCAAGATTGAAACCCAAATTGAATATGTACTAAACAATCAAGTACTGTGTTTTCCATTTCTTAAAATCCCTGTAATAGTGTTTTGTTGTATGTTCCAGTGTCACAGTGCCCTTCTGGTGTCTCTTCAGCTTTAAGACTTAACACACTACAATGCGAATGAAGTAGCTCTTTAATGCAGGGCCAAAATGGTCAAAAGGAATGATTTTTCAAATGAAAATTTTGTTGCCTTCTTAGGCATGCCAAGAATTATTAGGATCAAAAGAACCACAATACTGATGTAACAAAGTTATGATAACTTTTGCAGTTAGTTCACCTAAAGTCGTTGAAGTAGTTACCGAAGTTTAGGTGTAAGTCTAAGAGAGTAACACTATGGGAGAGTGGAAAAGGAAAGACCAAACTTATTCCCATTAAGTTATTGAAGGAAATAACATTTAGACCATCAAAGTGAGAATTTGATTGTTGCAGGCCAAATTATACTGCCATGTCATCTATAGGTCAATACTACATTCGGCGATCAACTAATATAGAACTTGATGTAAAGATTCATAAAATGGTTCACCTTTTGACTCCTGCTGGAAATGCATTACGGAGTACATGATGATGAGCTGGATCCAATACATCATTAACAGATTCCGGGATTATTGATCCAATTAAACTGTTTGATCTTCTACTTCTGATAGAGATTAAAA
The DNA here is from genome assembly GCA_003260245.2 of Sideroxylon spinosum. Classification (NCBI taxonomy): domain Eukaryota; kingdom Viridiplantae; phylum Streptophyta; class Magnoliopsida; order Ericales; family Sapotaceae; genus Sideroxylon; species Sideroxylon spinosum. Next base: position 27,651,035 of record QLOD02000013.1, on the reverse strand, counting down.
TTTATGAAAGAGAAATGAGTTGAATACATAGAATCATTTAGATAAACTACATCGGCAAGCTAAACATAAAATAATATGTGCTGAATGCAATTTTATGAGAAACATAAAGTCATCTGGACAGAAATATGAAGTAGTGCCCAGAATATATGAACAGAAACCCGACAAGAAAGATGTTAAATTTGTTATTGGATAAAGTGAGATTTGTGTGCAATATATAACATGATTTCAGCTATAATCGTCGAAACTAACATAGGCTGAAGTAAGAAAAGGAGCATTATAAATATGAAACAAGCAATAAAAGGAACATTATAAATATCAAACAAGCAAGTAAAACAATTTAATGCTTGGACAAGTTTAGTATTGTTGATATTAATGCCAATAGTTCAAGGATTCCTGCATATAAATAGTAAATTAACACATTCAACAAGTTATGAAAAATGAGACACAATAACATATTATGATAGCAGAGAAGTATGTCACAATATAAGTGACAATAGAGTGTCCCCTGACCATAAGCCAAAAGATGGCGGCAAAGCTCCGGACACTTAGTGTCAATAAATACATACATACACGTTGATGGCTAAGTTATATGGCATACGATGAAGAGGTTCAAAGGTAATTCTCACCTCTGATTTTCAGGGAATCCTACAGAAAATGCATGAACAGAACCTGAAGAGCTCGTGGCTACAAGAATGTCTGGAAGTTGCATGGATGGCCCAAGTGACAAGGAAAATATAGTTGATGTGTATGTCCCCCTTCGGAAACTATATGACTGCTAAAGACAGAATAGTTGGGTTTATAACTTAAGTAGAACACAATTAATAGAAAAAATGACCTCAAGTAAAGTTGAGGTTAGCAGTAAATTTAACATAAAAAAGGGCCAAGCATCATTGACGATGGACAACATCAGGAACAACATGAAGGTACAAAAAGAGTGGTCTAGCCATTCATGAGCCTGCTCACAAAATCAAGTATAAAACACCATAGCAACTTCAAGTTGAGCAGATCATCAAACAGCAAATCCACTATCCTCTGCCTTCATGTGCCACAAGATGTAGCAGGTATGCACTAATTTGAAGGTATGAGAGCTACTACCTATTTCGAAAGTCTCATAAAGATGCTTACCGTAGTAGGATCTGAAAGAAGGTGAACTCTGATTATTGTTCCCTGTTCAGATGCTGTTGTTATGTACATTCCATTTGAAGAAAGGATCATTGCAGCCAGTGGGGAGCGATGAGCATCTATCTGTAAGTTCATCAGAACCAGATTTACTATAGAGATTTCAAATAATGAAGATAAAAGATAAATAAAAGGGCTCCAATGCCATCAGCTCATCAAATTACTAACTAGAAACTGGAAAACGAAGTCAATTAAGATATATTGAATCCAATACAATTCATGATAAGAGAGAGAGAGAGAGAGAGAGAGAGAGAGAGGAAAAAAAGGCAGGCGAAATGAATATCCCCTTCATTTATGGAAGGACACTCCTCCATCTCCAAACTCGTGTTTTTCCCTTCCACAGATCCTAGTTTAAGATATACTCACAGTACTGCAGTATATTGTTTATCCATGAAAATTAAGGAGAACAAAATTTTAATGTTTTCAAAATTACAAATGAAGCGCAGAGTTCAAATTTCAAGTAAATTAGTTAATGGCACATATCAAAAAGTCACGCAAAAGATCAATATTGCAAGCAGCAAGTAAAGGCAAATTAGTAATCACAAATTTTATACACTGCTCATCAGATCCTCATCGCATGTTGCCTCATTTCAAGAAGCTGATGGAGCAAAATGGGATTATCAGCAGTCAGTTAACCAGCTCACTGTTACAAAACCTTTAATGCAGAGCATAGGCAATCCAAGAAGAAAACCATGAGAGAGAGAGAGAGAGAGAGTTAGCTGTGCTGTTTTAACCTATGACCATCTAAATGCTTCACAATTGATAAACTACAGTCAAGAAACTTGGGAACAGTAACAGCAAGAGGTCAAGCTATCCATCATCACTTATTCAAAAGGCTTTTAAAATGCAAGTGTTGCAGTGATCTGTCTTTATGGAAAGTATACTGAAGTCCTTGTATCAAGGTCCAAATCAAATTTCTACTACTTCTACAGTAATCATACATGGAGAAAGCTACTAAATATGAAAATTGTCTGACATAACAATGCCTTTTTCATAAATGCACACACGATTGTTTAGGTAGTTCCATGACTGTTGTCATTTGAGTTGTTTCGGGATTGATGACCAATGCAAAAGCCCCATCCTCTTTACTAAACACACAGAGCCAGAGCTTAAGTCAAGAAGTTCCCTAAACAAACAGAAAATTGGCTAGAAACCACAAGTAACAGTTTTCCAGGAAACACAAACATGAAGTTTAGGATGTCCTCTATTCTTTCAGGGAACCAGAAGCACCAGCATTTGGTACAAGTTATTCTCGGACTGAAAAAGAAATGGCTAACGCTTACTGAAAATATTTTGAGAAGTTTCTTTTTAAGTAAAAGAACAACAGTAGTAAATGTGATGATAAAAACAGGATGGAATCCTGATACCAAATTATGCATTCAAAAATTAAATTACTATGCCATGAGAAATTATAGCATAACCTGACAGTGAGAGTGGAGTTCCATGACATTGTAAACTAACACAGATCCTTTTGTTGTACTTGCTGGAAGTGCCAAGAAGCAACCATCCAAACTTGGAGAAAATGCACAAAGTCCTGAGGAATTAAAAGAATTGAGAAAGTAAACCATATGTCAGAGCAGAATAAATGTCTTAGATATATGCAAATTAGTTCCCATCTTGGTGCCAACTGAGCACTTCAGTTATCAAATCAACAGTCCAACCTCTCGGCATGACCCACATCATTATCCATGCTTGCGCCATCCTTTCCCTCAGTTTGGGCACGAACTAATCAGTAGAAGCTACACTATAACTGATGGGTAGCCCAAATATACTTCGTTTGGCTACAAAGAAATTTTTTTCGTCTTACATGACCTTTTTTTTCACCAAATTTTGATTTTCTTTTTGGGAGCTGCAGCTTTTAAGTGTGTTAATCATATTCGTAAAATAAATAAATAAACAAATAAAGCTTTTTCATTGCTTTTTTACCCAAACAGATATGAAATTTTCGATTATTATTATTTTTTTTTTCCGAATGTAATTAATACGCTTAAAAGTTACGGCTTTTAAAAAAAATTAAATGTTGGTGAAAAAAGCCATATAAGTCAACAAAAAAAAAAAAAAAACAACTATAAATAACCAAAAACTTGCTTTGTCGCATCCAAACCAAGCCTAAGAGGGTCGAAGCCGGTATCTGTCCACAGTGGATACAAAGACCAACTCAGACATCAAGAAAAACGAGAGCTATATGAAATGAAGGTCTTGTGAATACTGCTATTAGCCAAGTTATGTGGGTTGATGTGACATGAAGAATAAAGTTGATAGAGCTTACTGCCATTAGCCAAGTTAGGTCGGTTGATGTGATATGAAGAATAAAGTTGATAAAACTTAGATGCAGGTTGACACCAGCCAAACTGAGAGGCTGAGAGATACTAGCCAAAGATTGCCAATATAAGAAACAAGTTGACACTTAACTTGGGAACTAATAATGACTACATTCAGAAGAATGATTATACCCAACCTGTAAGAGATCAAACAATCGAGTTGAAAAGAGTTGAAAAGTGCCACACTGCTATCACAGATGCATGTGGACCAAAATTGTCTCAGAAAGGGGGCTTGCAAGAAATAAAACTAAAATAGTTGCCTTTGAAAGAGCAGTAAGGCAAACACAGGGATGGGAGGTAATGCTTATACATTGATGAAGCATATTGCAAATTTCAAGAAATAACTGGGAATCGGATGATAATGTAAAAACAATGTCAATATACACTTACCAATCCCTCTTGTACTTTTTTAATACCAATAATTCTCAAAACCTAAAATCAATATGTTTACACATAGAGTGTTTTAATGAAAGAAAAAAGGATTTTAAGTTCTCTCTATTTTTCTGATATATAGAAAATGAAAAATGATTTTTTGCTACTTTGATATAATATAAAAATATTTGTTATGTGAACAGCAAAGATACAATTTCTATATTCATGTATACATATTTACATATAAATATATTTAATTATTGTATGTCCTAATTGTGTTATGTCCCATGTTTTTTTTCAAAATTGTCTTGTCAGCGTGCAAGTTGCATGTTGCATCAGTGTACATGCTTATTCGATTACATGAAACAAGAAAACTCTGTCCTTGGTTCACAAAGAGAAACATCAAAAAACAATGTCATTGAAACATGTTTTGATGGAAAAAATTGCAAATTTAATCTCACCTTTCAAGTTCGGCACTGTATCTATTGCATCCAAGATAGCAATACTATTTATGTCATATACGTATGTCTTTTCTTGCAAAACAACAATCAATCTGCACATACAAGTACACTAGTTCATATATGTATGTCTTTTCTTGCAAAACAACAATCAATTTGCACATACAAGTTCACTAGTTTAACAAGAATTGGAAGATAAAAAAAAAAGGCTTTTTAAATAAGAGAAGTAAAACATCCAGCAAGCTAAAACCAAATTCAATAACTGGATAACCTATATAAAACATCAAAATCAATTTCCAGTGGATTGGGCCCAAATCCTACACATAAGTTACAAACTTATAATGTCAAAAGCAGAGGTATAAGTCCCAATCAATTTTCTTTTCTTTTTTTGAGATTTGCATATTATTTGACTCCAATTATTTAGTTTTTGGATTTACCTATTTAATTTTAATTTTTTTTCTCTATTCGTTGTCTCGATGTGATTATGACAATAAATAGAACCAATATTTTTGTATGCTTTAATATGTTTGTGGTTTGATCAAAACAACACCATTGCATGTGCATTTCTCAACAGAAAATTGTGCAAGGTCAGCCTTCAAAATATCTTGAAACAGTCTGATTAAATTTCCAACAGTACTCAATGCCCAAAGCAAATATGTACCCTGAGCATGCTTGAAAACAGCTCAATCTTGTTTGCTAATACATCGATACGAAGATTTTTTTTGGGTGTCCTGTGGCTCCTGTCAGGAAGTTATGGTTATTTACAAGGTTAAAAATGGAGATGAAAATTATCCCATGAACCCTGTGCCAAACACCTGTAAGGACACAAATGAGAGTTGACTATGACTAATTCGTTATCTAAAACTGCATGAGGATTAAACTGAATCCAGGGCAGGCTACAACCTCACAAAATTCACTACTTGAGCAGAAGCTCTAGTAGCCAGGCAACACTAATCAGCTAGTCTGCAGTTAAGATAATATGCTACCATTCAAACTCCCAAGAAACAAAAGATGATAGTTAATACAATGATGGCAAAGAACAAGATATTGTTTCTTTTCTACAAAATGGCCAAACAGTTCAGTCTCCTAAGGGACAAATGAAATACCAGTAGAAAAGTAAATCTAAAATTTTTGTTCAAACATAGTAAAATACACAAAAAAACGATTAGTTTTTTAATTAATTTATCATAAGCTTTCATAAATAAGACAGATTTAAATTTAAAATAGTGAATATTTTATGTTTATGTACTTTAATATATTTGTGCCACTTTCAAAGCAAGCAGTTATTGTCTTCAGCTACTTCAAGGAACAGACAATTTCCCCATGTAGTGTCCACTGTAAGCATATTAACTTAAATCTACCCACCAAAAAAAAAACTTTAAATGTTAAACAGGAGTTTTATGATTCAGAGGAAAAAGTCAAACAGGAATTATCAAACCAGTTATAGGCAACCATCCATAGCAGAGCAAGTCCACCGTAAATTTTCACCCTTTTTTGGATAAGAATTTTAACCTTTTTCTATTTACACGAACAGCAACGATCGAAGTTACGAAATTTAGCTCTCGAAGAGCATTTGCAGTCATAGTGTTAAATAAACATAGACGTCTTGGTGACAAAGATGGCTGTTGGAGTCAGGAAACAATGAAAATTAATTAGTCAGAATCTGAAAAAGCCAGAAGAACATTGTGTGTTTACTGGAACTGCTCCCATCTAAAAGGACACAATTATCAAACCTGTTCACCAGCTCCAACAATGGCAAGAAGACTAGACGAATAAAGCATTTCCACAATGATGAATGCTCCAATAGCTGACATAAGAAAGAAAGCTTAGATGAGAATAATCTTAATATCTGAAACCAAATTAGCTTTATTGCATCCAAAATGCCAGAACATGCATTCAACTAGAAAATGACTCGAGAAAAAGAATAATTACAAAAAAATCAAAGCAGCAAGGAATCATTTTATGAAATGAAATATGCCATACCCTCCTTTTATTCCATTTATTTCCTCAAAAAGTTTCCTCAAAAGTGAAGATGTCAACAGCAATGATAATTCAGCACAATTTAACAGCAGCAGAAGCACTGAAGGTAACCATAATTTTCCATTTATTACTAAACTATGGGTAGAAACCTTACAAATGTGTTAAAAACTAGCATTGTGCGCTCCCTGAAATTGCATTCCTTTAATAATACAAACAAGACAAATTTTAATTTGCAATTGTTGATTAGAAAAGGATTTCACATGGATTTTTTGCTCCATCTTCAGCATTGCCATTGTGGTGGTAAATCAGAGCATGGGCATATGAAATGGTTCCTGTAGAAAACTATGAGATTCTAAATCATTTGCTTTCACTCCACATTCACATCCAAGAAAAACGTATGGTAACCAGTCTCATGATCATGGAGACGGACTTGGCGTTCACCAAAGTTACGTTCCTTTCAAATATGCCCTTAATTGGTGGAAAACATAAACTCTTGGATGAAATAAGATCTCAATTACATCTTTCACAACTTAAGTTCTTGCTCCTCTTTGACAATGAGAAGCCTGAACCACCCCATTGTTGCATTCTCTTCTGCAACTTGGAAGAATCAAGAAAAAGGTGCAACTTCAAAATGTTTGAAAATTGCCAAACAGTCAAGCAGCCACCACAGAATTGCAATTTTCAACTATCCTTCCTTAAATTTTTTTATTCTGGATACCATCAATAACTTTTCTCCCCTTCTAGTCAGGAGGGTACCTTTAAGAACTTCAACATCAAAACTCTAAAGTCAACTAAGCATATAGGTCTAGAGGTTCTAAAGAAACACAGATAGTAGACGGATATGCAAGGTGGGAATCACAAACATACACAAACAAACAAACAAACAAATCTAGTAGGCCATATATATATCATCTTCTTGAATCAATGGGAACCGGCGTTAAATGAGTGTCCATGAAAAGTCTCAATGTACTTCCTTATTGAGTGTCTTAACTTCTTCTACACCAAAAACTGATATTTGTTGTGTTAAAGCAAAATCAAGCTCACCCAAACCTCTATTTTTGTCATGTCCAAAAATTAATTCACACAGTTGTGTGATTTCTAACAGGTCAAAAAACTTGTACAAACTCAATTAATGGAGAAGGACCAAATAAACAACAGCAATTCCGGCAAAAAAAAAAAAAAAAAATTCATCATCATCACCATAGAAATTAACTAAATAAACGGTTAAAACTAAAAAAACTTGCACAACATGTACTTGCCTCGCTCATAACAGAGCCGCCCAGTATTGGAATCAAATATTTTGAATCCATCCCTCGTCCCAATGGCAAAGTAACTGAGAAAATTCAAAAATTTATTAGTTTCCTTTTGAACCCCAGAAAAGAAAAACGCAAAATTCAAACACCATTACTGATTTATACAGCTAGAATCAGCTAGTTAAACCCTAATTCCGTCAATCTTTCTAATTTTTCTGGTTAGATTCCGTCAATCACCAGACACAATTCCAACAGACACTGCATCTATACGATAGGTATATGTATAACCTGTTATCCTGATTGAAAGAGGCACAGAGGATTGGGTAAGAAGAGGAAGAGGAAGAGGAAGAGGAAGAG
>QLOD02000013.1:27576404-27586818 GCA_003260245.2 Sideroxylon spinosum | reverse complement strand
TATTGAGATCCAAAATTTCTCCCAACCCCATCCCAAATAAAACCCCAAAATACATGAACAACCTTGACGGGGACCCAGCGGTTTTGAGTACTCAAGCATTCACTAAAGATATTTACTTTCAAAGTATATATATTGAGAATATATATGAGACAAAAACTCAACACCAATATAAGATTATAACATTACGCGCATCCATAAAAGATACAAAGTATTTTCCTCTTTGATGAATTGTAATCGCAAGTATGAATCAAATATAACAACAGCAAAATGAGATGATTATTTTTGTCCTTTCTTGAGACTTGTTTGCTTTATTGGCGATTACTGTGAGCAACTAATATACAAAAACATCACATACCTTCCTGAAAACAAATGCTTGAAGAAATTGCAATTTACTTATTCTTGAGCAGGCCGGCAATGATCGGAGTTCTTTGTCGTTTTGTACCCCAGCAGCAAATTTCAATCTTACCAACAATCTTTCGTTTGGTTCCAAGATATCCTTGACAGTTTGGAGCACCACAATGGCAGGTAACCTCTGGGCCGAACTGCACAAATCTACCCAAAAGAAAAAATAGGCCAACCATATGGCAAACATTTCAAACAGTCAACCATATGCACCCAAAATTGAAATGAGAAATACTAAAGAAATTAATTGAAGAACATTATCAATCTACAATGCCATGCCATGCATATATAACCTAAGCCTTTTAACAACAGAGTCTGAGACCCAACAACAAGGGGCATAAGTTTATCATTTAACCTGAATAGGGATTGCTCTACCCACTTGAAAGCCAATCGATTGTATTCAACCCAAATACATTGGAAATATATGTATATCTATCAATACATTAAGAATGAGGCCCTAAAAATAACTACAGGATGAGTGAAATATCACATGCCCATGATATTTCTATACCCCATAATCAAAACAAGAAAATAAATTAAAACATACCGATAATCATATGTTAATGGCTCCCCAACCTTAATAGATTGAGCTGCAAAGACGCCAACGCGGGTCTCCCCTTCCACTTGCCTACAGATAAACATGTAAAATTTAGGGCATGAAAGCATAAAGCAGCACATGTTCATCATATCATAGGAAGATTCATGAATCATTTTCTACTGTACTTATAAATAGCATTAGAGAGAGCCCAATGCTCAAGAAAGAGATACAAAATCCCCCACATAGAGTCAATATAATGCATCCACTACTAAAACAAAAAAGAAAAAACTGTTGGGAGCATTTCTCTCTGACACGGTATCTACAATACCATTAAGGCGGTAAGGTAAAACTGTAAAGGTCATATTCATGTCATCCAATTAAATGGAAATAAAATGCGTAAGACCACAGAAAATAAACTCCAAATATCTATTCTGTAATGAATCCCTCAACACATTTTCCAAGGAAAACAAGGACCAAAAAAATGTGCTCCATAAGGTGGTTCCATAAATTTAACTTAAAACCAATTTCTACTGTATCAATCCGCAACTTGTATGAGCAAATTTTCTTGTGGTGCTGAATCTGTTGGACTTTAAACTATCCAGTCAATCCCAATTATGTATGGCCATGGTAAACATAGGCTCCCAAATTGACATGTGACCTATAACTCAATTCAAGAATGATCCTGCCATGTAAATATAATTGAAGAAATGACAACGAAGGTTCCTTCCTCAAAATCAATATGTCTGCCATAAGACGGAATTTCAATTTCATTTGCCTAATATGAGCCCCAAGAACTGTATAATGAAGAACACTGAATGCCTAATTTAGCAAAAGATTGGGAAATATAATAACAAAACACAACTAGAAAAAAACAAATGAAGCCAATATCTATTATATGAATTCAACATCCAGCTTCTAGAAGGAAACTGCAGGTTCTTACAGTACACCGAAAATTACAATAAAGTTGTTCATACTAACCATTTTTCCAGTTTACAGTTGGGATCACAACCATGGTTTAGAAAGCGAGATAAATTGCCCTTGAAAGTTGCATCAATTGTAAAGTCTTTTCGAATTTCACACATGTAGAAGTTCTCAACGCCTCTATGCTTCATGTCCCACAGCCTTTGTTCACACATAGCATCATCAATAACTGCAATAGGAAAGAATTTCCAATTAACTTATGAACTTCCAAGGCATGCAGAAGAACAGCAAAAAGAATAAATAAAAAAAAAGATTTCAGAATAAGGTATGTATCTTAACACACTATTCCAAAGAATGGACTGCCAGATAGATTTCTAAAAAATTAAGGTATGCATTTTGCATCATTCAAATACTAATATGAATCCCAAGTAACCGGCCCCATTTAATTGGGAAAAGGCTCAGTTGAGTTCAGAAATCTAAGAAAAGAAAGTCTTCGTCTTTGTTTCTTAAATTTAAACTAAGAATAAGGTGTGTATGATGTACCTTAACATACTATTACAAAGAACCGACTGCAAGATAGGCATGCATTTTGCATCATTCGAATACTAATACGACCCCCAAGTACCCAACCACATATAATTGGGACAAGGCTAAGTTGAGTTCAGAATACCGAGCAAAGAAACACTATCATCTTTATTTCTTAAATTTAAACTAAGAATAAGGTATGTATCTTAACGGACTGCAAGATAGATTTCTCACAAAAGAAGGTATGCATTTGCATCATTTGAATACTAATATGACCCCCAAGTACCCAACCACATTTAATTGGGACAAGGCTAAGTTGAGTTCAGAATACTAAGCAAAGAAACACTATCATCTTTATTTCTTAAATTTAAACTAAGAATAAGTTATGTATCTTAACACATTATTACAGAGAACAGACTGCCAGCTAGATTTCTCATAAAATAAGCTATTCATTTTGCATCATCCAGATTCAGATACTAATATGAGCCCCAAGTACCCAACCACATTTAATTGGGACAAGGCTAATTAGAGTTCAGAATACTAAGAAAAGAAACAGTTTTCATCTTTATTTCTTAAATTTAAACTAAGAAAAGAAATGCCGCCTTAATTTGTTTATTACACCATAAGACAGATTCAGCTTGCAATATACCAGGTACAGAAAACTACCTTCACCGATATACTCAATCACAAAATCGCCTTTATTAATAGGTTCAGCTGCCTGTACTCCCCACCCACAAAGTTCTGTCTGGAAAGGAAATATTGAAAAGAACAATTCAATCGATATTCCTCTTTGAAAAAATTATGTTGAACTGCAGAAATGTTACATCAAGGAAACTGATGAGATTACAAAGCAAAATTTCTTACCTTGACAAGTTTGAGCTTCTTCTCTTTTCGAAATGGTCTGTTTGTGCACATTTCTGAGCAATGACATGCCTTTGAGCAGCTAATGCATTGTACCCTGGAATAAATGCATTTACGTTATAAAATGTATCAAAAGACCAGTCCTTAGAGTTGAAAAATCAAACAAACAATGTAGGACACCATCTTATGAGCTTCTTTGGTTCACCGAAAAGAAGATCAGGCTAAAAAGTGAGAAACCAGATCATTTGTATTAGAAGATATAAATTCTTACACCAACAATAGTTCTCCCTCATATGTTTTGTTTTCTCACCCTTAACTAAATGGGAGAGAGAGGGGTTTTGACCACAAGCTTGGGTTGAAGAACAATCTCATAGTTTCATTGACATAAATTTTTTAATAATCATAAGAGAATGTGTGGTGATAATTTTTCCTAGAATTTAAAAATTAAAATGAACTCACCTATTAATTGCCAAGAAACATGGTAGCAAAGATGTACTTGGCAATATCATTAAATAAATTCCAAAGCATAAATTTAATTTCAAAGGAACGATGAACCTTCTTACACCTTGACAAAGAATATTAAACATGTGAATTATGACGAAAAAACCATGTGGGATAATTTTTTCTAGTACTGAAAATAGGCCCTTGTATATGTAGAGGATTTATTGTTGCTACATACGAATTACCAGAAAACTTTGTTTTTTCCCCCTTCGGTGTACCGGAGTCCGGAGCTGGGGAGAGGGGGAGAGTCTGGAACCCAGACACGAGCTGGAAGTAGGGGCCCCAACCACCAAGTCAATCCCACTGCTCCAGGAAACTAAGTACCAGAACTTATTCTCTGATTGGTTATGTTTTTATAAAATTGATCTTGAAATCATGTTTTCCAAAACATGTTATGAAAAAAAAATATATATTAAAAAAAAAAAAGCTTTAGAAAAGAGAAAATAACAAAAAAAAAATGTACATAGAAAATGGAAATAAATTAAATATTAATTTAATGATATATTGGAGTGTGAAAGAGAAAAATGCAAGTCTAGGCTTCGTTTGTTGCAAGTAAAATGTTTTCTGCAAAAGAACTTTACTCGTGTTGTAGGGAAACATATTCCTAAAACATGAGTATAATAGTTTCCGGATAATTCTTGCATATTATTCAATATATATTTTTGTATGTAGACAAAAATTGGACAATCATTGGAAATATAGTACCTGCAAACGCAATCTTCAGAGCATTGAGTAGATCTACAATTCGTGCAACCAATATCAGCATCAGCATCATTTCGCTTTTTCTTAATGAGGTACACATCTAGTTCAGTTAAGGCAATCAATATGGCAGAATAGTAATAACTAATTCAATTGAAGCATATAAACTCACCAATCAAACTGAGCAGAAGATCATATAGCCTAGTGTAGATGTTAGACACAATTGGTACCTATTGTAACTTGATTTAATCATGAAGACATGACAAATATTTAATTGATTCAGCCAAATTGAATAAAAGCATGTGTAGGATACTACGTCTGATGTGCACATATGAAGGTGGCTCCATTTTATGCTCCACTATGTCTTTACAAGTAAAGCCAATCTCGAACTCTTCCTCAACGTATGGTAAAGGCAAACGACCAAATATTTCCTAAATATGAGGTGAAAAAGTTAGCCTCAGCATATATTGATCACTAAATACGAAAAGCTTAAATAAAACATATCGTGCAGTAGAACTGAAGCACCATCTTAGTTTTCCCAAAAAAATGTTACATATGAATCAGAAGTTTTTGCAATTTTGGGCCAAGATGCTGCCATTCGTTTAATAGGGGATGAAGCTTGCAATTTGTTCTCTTTCAAATTTTTTTCCCATTTTGCACACCACCTGGTGTTAGCCACCATCAAAAAGGGGTGTGGGAAGGGGGATGAACTCAAAATATCAAGAATACAATTGACAACTACTTGTTTCGTTTAGTATAAATTTTAAAGCAAAAGCAGGAAAAAGCAGAAAATAACAAATTCCTAAATACATTAAGCAATGAAGTGTAACAGATTATTAAAACTCTGACCTCTATGTCACTTGTTGGAACCGCATGCTGCTCATTCAACAATACATATCAGTCCTGTCACCCAGCCTAATCAATAAAGGATATGAATAAAATAAAAAAGAAACAGAAAGCTTAAACATCTAGACCTCAAACGCAGTTATTTCAGCCATCATGAAACAATCAGTCACGCATGTCCAATAATATGAATGACTACTTTAACAACTAACTGCAAACTGAAAAAATATCAAAGATGTCCATCAAGTGAACCACTACAAAATTGAAGTACCCTAACAAAGACTTCCAGCAGAAACAATTGCCTGGAAGTATGGAACATTTTGACATGCAGTTGATATATGGAGTAATAGCACATTACCCCTCTTGGGGTTTGACCTAAAACACATGGCCTCCTCTTGTTTAAAAGTCAACACATAACCTCCTCGTGTTATGGACAAAAGTGCAAAACTAACTGAATTTGTTAAATTAATTGGATTTGTGCATCATAAGTCAAAATTAGTTGAAAGAAAATTATTTTCACAAAAATAGATAGATCAAAACACATTTTTACTCATTTTCAAGTAAAACAAACATTATTTCATTTTTTATTTTTTATTTAAAAAAAGAGTTATTTTGTCTTTATTTTTCTAAACAATATTTTTGGACAACAATAGATGATCATATATGGGACATGTGACATAAATTTAGCTAAATTTAGCATTTCCATCAATTTTGCATTTTAGTCCAAGTCACGTAGGGTTATGTATTGCAATGACTTTAAGCTAGAAGTGTAAAACCACAAGGGAGAGAAGTGTAATTACCCCATGATATATTTCAAGTACAAAGGGTGAGCAAGAAAGCAAACATAACATTTCAAGGCAACAACTGGTGGTAGCACCCATATGCAAGACCCATTATATGTGTAAACAATTGCATACAAAATGGCACCTTGGAAAATCCAAATAACTAAATATAAGTGATAGAGAAACCATCTCTATGACCATTCCTTGACCTAAAACTAGGCCAAGACAATTCAGTGAGTCAAGAAAAGTAACCGTAGCTAGAATTTTTATTTTTATTTTTTTAAACCTTAAACGAAACAAAACCCGTTAAACATTCAAAGGATGCAACCTCTTTACAGCAGGTGTAAACAATCAAACGAAAGGCCATCACCAAATGTAATTTCTCCTAAAACGTCTATAAAGAAAAATAAACACGTCAGGAATAGAGAAAGCATGCTGATGGAGGAAAGAAGAGATTGACCTTCTTCTCCATCTGCCAGTCAGTAGGATGCCTCCAACAAACAGCTCGTCCTGGTAGATCATTTAAGTGGATCACACCCTCTGGAAACGCAGCACACTTGTCATGCGATGCTACTGTGCATCGTACACACCGCCAATGGGGTTTTTGCTTGCATATGAAGCAAGCCTATTTAAATAAAGAGGTGGCAAGCATAAGCAACAGCACAAGTAAGAAGTCAAGACTAATAATACAGCAGTATAATAAAACATTACTTCATAACTCGTAAATATCAAAAATATAAGAAAACCAACAAGAAAAAAAAGTATATAGCAAACAGAATATAGTTTCAGAGAAGATTGAACAAATAAACAGTTGAACAATATATCCAATCAGGATTTATAAATAAAGAACTCATATTTCAGTGAATTTCAGATAAGTCAACTGTTTATCCAGATCTTTATATGTTAACAACTTATTTTAGAAATCAAAGGGACAGTTCGTTAAGACTAAAAAAGCAACAGAAGTTTTCTGTGAACAAGCATCGGTAAAAGTCATTAAGGTTCATTGTCTGTCACCATGAAAAATCAGAAGCAGACAACTCAACATGTTTGACAACCAAAGCAAGTAGGGAGTATATTGTAAAATGATTTGCATAAGGTTCATTAAAGCACAAAAAATTCCAAAAGTTAAGCCAGCTTTTCTTTTCTTCTTCCCTTTTTTTTTTTTTTTTTTTGGTAGTACCCATAATGTTACCGGTGCATATACAAACCATTAAATTAACACGTCGCAAGGATAAGATAGTCAACCTAAAAAGTAAAAGTTAAAACCTAAAATCATAATGAAGAGAGCCATACATGCTGAGGACACTTAAATTTCTTCAAAGGAGAGAAGAAAAACTTTTCTTTCACACAGGTAGAATGGTAAACACCTTGGCAACCCCGGACACTGCACAACACCACCTCACCAGGATAGATTAAATTCCGGCAAGCACGGCATTCAACCTGCAATATATAATGAAAATATTTCATGCTAGTTTAAGTAAGAGCTTAAAATAATGAAGTTCCTGGCAATGCATCAAACAATAACAGTTATTTTACGATGTCGATATCAGGAAGTCAACTTAAATGACTCTTATATTCTTGTTAATGACATGTTCAATTGGAATTTAAAGACTAAAATGATTATCACAAATTTGGTTTATATTTAATTTTCTGAAGAAAAATGAAGTTTACAAAATAAGAAATCTTTAGTCGTAATTTCTGGATTCAAAGTTCCAACTGCAAATATGTTAAAATAATAATCAGTCAAAACACTGATTCTAACTACGCTTGTTTATATATAGATATATATACACACACATATATATACATATTCAGCTAGTTTATTACTTCAAACCTTGTTAATCAATTTTATTTGACTCACCAAACAGCATTCTTTTAAATAAAAAATAATTTGATCAAACTTAGTATGCAATCAACAAAAAAAATCCAAGCCAAAAATAGTCTTTACATCTTTTATGAGAAGAATACATTTTAAGAGAAAAGCACAAACAACCCCGGCAAATGACCCATTTTAGTACCCATTAAAAGGAATGGCATGATTTTAGTAAGTTTTTATCAATTGATGCGGGCAATGTCGAACGGATGAGATTTTGGACTCACCCTTAGTTGGATGGGAAGAGATTGATTTATTCATTTCTAGATATGTTTGAATTAGCTGTGAAGGATAGAGGATTTGGCAGCAGATTATCTCTCTTTAGGGGGAGGTATCATTGTCTGGCACATTAAAATTCATACATACCTTTATGATTGAGATTTAAATGGCTTACAAAATCATGTGTTGATGTTGCAATCTTCAAAGATGGGTTAAGCAGGGGATGGTATCCACTGGAAATGTCTAAATTGAGGATATTTGATGTTAAGTCAAATTATGAATTGTTAGTATGAAGGAAGGAAGTACATTCCCTAGGGAAAGGATCTGAAATTATGATGCGACTTCGAAAGTTTCTTTTTGTCATTTGGTGCATATAACATAAAAAAAAAAAATTTATCATTTATAATATTCATTTCATAAGTAAAAATTTTATTGAAAAAAAACAAGGGGATGCCTCCCAATTTTAAAAAGGTTAAATAACCACAATTTCAATAAATGATAATAAACTATGTAACTGTGAATCCTATCCCGGGCTCCCAACTATCCAATGTAAGCAAAAAATAAGCTTTCAATCTATACAAAGGAAGCTCAATGTCTTGAAAATTATTTTATTCAACAAAACTAAGAAATAAGAGGCAATTCTCCATGCTTTCTCCATTTTGTTTTATCAAAACTTCCTTGGGGAACACCAAAGACATAGCTAACACCACAATTCCTTAGCCCGTGAGCAATATACAAAAAAGATAGCCAATAGACTCCTAATCTATTTTGCATAAGCAACACCAATTCACTATTACTTTTCTCCTTTTTATAATGTTATCAATTGTTAAAAATACTCAAAACTAAAAAAGCCACATTTGGAGCCATTCTGTACATCCATATTCTAACGTCAAGTCTGTTTCATTTCTTCCAACTAGCAAATCTTAATCCGCTTTAACTTCAAAAAGACCCCTGGTTTAGACATTCCAACAAATATCATCCTCTCCTTCACCCATCTTTATAGAATATAACATTGTAAGGAAATTGCTAAAGTTAGCTAACTCCCGATCATGAAGATTCTAAACAATATTGCCACCTATCACATAAAGATACTCAACTGAAGCTCCCTCAGTGGCCAATGCAAAATTGTTCAGGAACGAATCCTGTAATTCCTTACCATACAACCAAGAGTGACTCCAAAATGTTATGTATTCTCAACTGCCCTCCTCTACAATACAAACATCAAAAAGAAATTTCATCTACTCTGAATTCGTTTCCAAAAGACCACAACAATGAAATCTACCCCATTTAAAGGACTCCATGCATCCAAAGAAATATGGTATTTGCGGAAATTACTCATGATTCAACAGTTTACATTGAAACAAATGAAGCCTAATTTAAAATTCATGTCAATGGCAAAATTCATCTTAGATTCAACAAATAAATCCAAATGTGAATTTATTCAGATCCACTGCCTGGTAAGAAATCGGACAACCTAACACCTACCATAGCTTCACAAATCATCATGCATCAGAAAGAACCACATAAAAAAAAATATATCTTCAACATCAATTTATGGAGACGAAATTTTTTTTACCAGCCTTGGCGCACCGACGAGGAATGGGAGGAAGCATTTCCGTTCAGGAACTCCAGACGCAATCTTTCTTGCTGCCCAGGAATTCACATAAGCGTCCAAACTCTTCGTCCCGGACGATTTCTTGCTTCGCTCGGCCGACCCCCGAGGTCGCCCAAGAACCCTAATCGCATTTCCATTACAGAAAAGCCCCTCGTGCTCGACCGGCAATTCCAAGCTCTGATCCCAATCGCAACACAAATCCTCATCCAAGGCTAGGGTTTTCACGGGGACCGAGAACAGAGAACCACCCGAATCGCATTCATCGGAGGAGACCGGCTTCAGGTTCGCGCACCGAGATAGGTTCAGCGACGAAGAGTTCAAGATGCCCATGTCAGGCATGGTTAACTTGAAAAACCTAGAAGCCCTTGCAATTGGGGACGGTTCAGGCTTCGAGTAGGTATGTGTGTGTATATGCACATTCAACTATGGAGAGAGAATCTGAAGTATGCGTTGATGAGAGAGAATATCCGATATGGGTTTTAGAGAGAGAGAAAAACAACAATAATCCGAGAGTGGATTGGGTTTTAGAGAGAGAGGGTGGCTGGGCGGGAAAGCTGAAATTTGTAGTTGCAGAGTTCTGGGCGTACAATTACCGATTCATCCTCCAAGTAACATTAAAATTACGAAATTGCTAG
>QLOD02000013.1:27442928-27454089 GCA_003260245.2 Sideroxylon spinosum | reverse complement strand
GTTTGTCATGACTGGTGGCATGAGATTTTGTATTGTGATCACAACAAGTAACAGAGCTCAATTTCATATAGAGAAAATAGTAGTGTTTGAGAAGAGAGAGAGAGAGAGAGAGAGAGAAGAGCTCTGTTATAGAAGAGGAAGAGCAGAGATATTGGAAAGCTGTCTGTTCTACTTACAAATGGATAGATGAGAACGAGTGAATGTGGGCCCTCAGACAGATGGCTCGAGGATATCAAAACATGGACAGTCTAGATCAGGCCACAGACTCTCTTGATCACTATCATCCATTTCAGCATATGTTAATGGCTGAGATGAGTTCAGATAATCAAGGCAGTCAAAGGATGCATATGGTATACATATGTAATACAGGATCTTCTAGGAGGTGTTCAGTAGTATTGGGTTTTAGCTGATATAAAGCTTAATTGGGCTGTAAAACCCATTAAGTCATTGGATCCCATTGAGCCATTAGGCCTATATTTGCTGAGGGATAAGTTTGAGAGGAGTAGGACCTGCTTTAGGGCCAGTCCAGTCTTGTGTTTGAGATGGGCATCATCATTTGGCCCATAGTTCCCAATACCAATACATTTATAATGGGAGTTAGTTAATATGGTTAGTACATTTGGTAATAGATCTGCTATATAACTGATTGTATATAACAGAGATGAGTATGAAAAGCAATATCCTGAGATTTGTTTCTCATCTGGGAGAGAAGCGTTGCTCTTGAATCAAATCTATTTGTCTTTTCAATTTTCACTTTTTCTTTTATTTTCCTTCTTGCTAAATGTCAAGACACAGGGTTTTAATAGCTTGGTGCATTATCCCTTTGACAGATGGTTTGGTCCGATGGGAAGAGGATGTGATGTCGGGGATGGCAAAAATACCTGTCCCCGGCGAGTACTTGCATTATACCCACCCCGATGTGGAGATTCCTTCACGGGGACGAGGATGGAGATGGAGATGGTGACTTTATGTAATCATCAGGCGATGACGGTAGTCTCCATTCGGGGTGAAATCATGCCGAGCTGAACCATGCCAAGGTTGAGCTTACTTGAGCTCGACTCAAACAACTAGTGTGATGCTCAAGCTTGAGTTTTTGCACGGGCTCAAGTTCGGCTTAACAAAAAACTGTTTAGGCTAGATTGTGGCTGAAATAGCTTAATTGACCAAAATGAGGTCGTTTTAGTCTAGAATATCACAAACCAAAATAAATAGTTTGACTGAATCAAAACAACAATGTTTCACTAAAGCAGACAAACATCTTTTCAGTTTAAAATATTATTAAAAAAATATAATTTATTTTTGTCGAGCTATCCCTGCTAAAGTTCGAATCTGCATCAAGCCACAAAAAGGGTTTGAATTTGGCTTGTTAAGCTAATGCATCGAGCTTGAATAGCTCACGGGCTATTAGGTACACTGCCAACCCTATTGTCCAACCCATCTCATGCCCATTTATATAGCTACTCATCTTTTCGGTTTAAAATATTATAAAAAAATATAATTTATTTTTTTGTGTCGAGCTATCCCTGCTCAAGTTCGAATCTGCATCAAGCCACAAAAAGGGTTTGAATTTGGCTTGTTAAGCTAATGCATCGAGCTTGAATAGCTCACGGGCTATTGGGTACGCTGCCAACCCTATTGTCCACCCCATCTCATGCCCACTTATATAGCTACTTATATATTGTTAATATATAACATCGTGTGAATTCATTACAAATATTTATAGCATTATTTTGAATAAAATTTTTTTATTCTTATACAAGGGGCTGGGGCAGGGATGGGGACGAGGATGGGAGGAAAAGGGGTCCCCTTTCCAAACCCACCTTATTGACATCTCTATGCTGTGGGTGATTTTGCTACTGTTAGGTTTATAGAAGTTTTTACTATACTAACTAGTGTTATGTTGGCATACTTGTTGGGTTGGCTGTGTTTTCTGAATTTATGGCACTTCTTTTTTTTTCCTCGTGGACTTTACGTTGACATTTTGACTGTATTATGGTAGTTATGTTTCGTGCATGTTAGGTTTCTGTGTGAAACTACCATACCTGATCTATTTGTTAGGGTTAATTGTCAACTAAGTCGCCATGCTTTCTTGTTTAATCAGCCATATTGAATGTGGTATGTTAGCCATGTTGTGTGCATGCAGTAGTGGTTGTGAATTATCCACAAGCTATTGCTTTTGTTGCTGCCCTGCTAATTGTTTCTAAATAACAGACTACATTCTATTTGGGAGCAGTTTTCTTCATTTGTTTTCATGATTGAAAAGCTAATCTAGTACTTCTTTATTTGTTTAGCAAACTAATAGCTGGATATAAAATTTTGGCTCCTCATAGTATTGTTATTGCAGTCGGGAGATTCGCGATTTGACAACCATGAGCTTGTTCGATACACCCGTGACCAGCTATTGCAACTTAGGGAGGTAATACCTTTTAATTCACACTCTTAATGTGCATGTGTTACTGGCAATTTTTGTTTTCTTTTTGCCTTACAATATAGAGCCATGTTATCATATTCCTTGCAAATCTTGTCCCTTATTTTTTGGGGTAAGTTGCAAATCTTGTCCGTCCTTCAATTAAAGTTGTGATTTGTTTATTTACCAATATATCGTTCGTAGCTAACAGGACTTGGTCCCTACACAAATCAGGGAGCTTTAGGAGATGTGCATCTTTTCAGTGCTGAAGTAGTGGAATTTTTTTTTTTTAATTTTGCTTTGTCTGTTATTTGGATTTAATCCCCCCCCCTTTCTTTTTTTGGAGATTTCCTATGAATGCACATGCTATTTTTTCCCTCTTATTTTCCCATTTTTGGCTCCATAGAAAGAGTGGTTGTTTTACTATTTATTGTTATCATATTAATTGATTACTTGTTGATGTCTTTTTATGTTGATTGAATATTCACACGCTCATTTTCTAGTTGTTTTGCAGATGCATTAAATCATTATAAATCGACTTGGATGCAGATTTTCTGTCTTTATAATTCATGCTGTTTGCAATGATCTTATGTTGAAAATATTTATCCTCCGAATGTGTTGTTAAATCACTTTTTGGTGTTTGATTATGCTGCATGTTACTTGATAGGCTGGTAACGTTCTTGAGGCTATTGTGAAAGTTAAGCAAGAAGTTGAAGCTGAATTTTTTGGCGATGATCAAAACCGGGGCCGTGCGGAGAACACTGTAAGTTTGTGTGAAGCCGTGGTATTCCCCACTGAAAGGGAAAAGATTGTTTTTATGCAGAGATTAGAATCATATTCTAACCCATGTTCCCTGTAAATGTTCCTTGGTTATTACAATAAATTTGCTTCTTTTTATTGGCTCATCCTACGAGCTCCTTACGTGTTACATATTTTTCGTTCATGTAGCCACAAATTCAATCTCAGACTCGTTATTCTGAGCCAGACAACCGTGATTGGCGCGTTCGGTCTGCACAATTTCCTGCGTCTGGAGAGGAGAGATCCTGGGACAATATTCGAGATAATAGAGAGTTTGGCAGCCGGTTTGACTCTAGGCAAGTGGAAGCAATTCAGCACAACCACCAAGACCATCTTAGCTCACAGTTTGCCAGGGCACAAATCACTTCCAACCAAGGGGTAATCCATTTAAGCGAATTGATTTCTGTATGTTACATGTATAGCTATTTGTATTTAGTCTTTAGAAACTACTTTCATGTATTAGGTTTATACCTTTTTATTTCTAAAAAGATTTGATTTGGTGGTGCATAAAATTTACATAGAAGTTAACCTCTTTTGGTCAGTGAGTTTCATGATTAATAAATAATTCAAAACTACTTTCATGTATTAGGTTTATACCTTTTTATTTCTAAAAAATTTGCTTTGGTGGTGCATAAAATTTACATAGAAGTCAACCTGTTTTGGTTAGCGACCTTCATGATTAATAAATAATTCAAATTAAAAAGTATAAATTTAAATGAAAATAAAAAGTGAGATATTTTAAAGAGACGTAGAAACTAATTTTCTTTAGGGTAAATTAAATTCTACTCTGAGGTTTAAAAATAATACATCCCCTTTTTGTGGTTTGAAAAATTGCACTGACATCAGAGAGTTTCCATTACCTGGGCTAATGTACATTGTCATTATTACCCTTGGCTTGTTTGGGAAAATATTATAGAAATTTGAAAACCTTTTTGATAAATAAAGCGAACTCTTAACATAACTCTGCTCATATCAACAAAGCGAACTCTCAACAGAACACATAAAAGACTATATATGCCTCAACACCCTTTTTACCCAATTATACAATTGAGACAAAAATCCAATCTTCACTCTGTATAATGACATTTCTATGTTGAAAAGTTCTTCGCCTTCTGTCTCTCTCTCTCTCTCTCTCTCTCTCTCTCCAGACCAACCAAATAAGACAGGAAATAGTCATTTTTCAGGCCTTCCTCTACTGTTTCCTCAATTTGGCACCCACCACTAGCAATTCATTCTATTGAGCTAAGTTGACTTTGTTGAACATAGAAACTTTTTCCCTCTTTCCTTTATAGACAAACGCCTTCTCCCTTCCTCTGGCAATATCAATTTTTTTCTTAATGATCATATTTTCATCTTCATCTGCCTTCGGCCCACCTCCTGTGAAATCCCTCCATATCATAGGGCATTATACTAACAAAAACCACACTCACCATCAGATCGCATGCCCCTTCCCTATCTCCTCTGTATCAGCACAGCC
This sequence comes from Sideroxylon spinosum, assembly GCA_003260245.2. Classification (NCBI taxonomy): domain Eukaryota; kingdom Viridiplantae; phylum Streptophyta; class Magnoliopsida; order Ericales; family Sapotaceae; genus Sideroxylon; species Sideroxylon spinosum. Next base: position 27,449,407 of record QLOD02000013.1, on the reverse strand, counting down.
TCGCAATGGACTACAAAAACCAAACCCAAACTCTACTGCATTCATCTCAAACCAGCCCAACTGAAATCAGTAATTTAAAAAATAAACTTCAAAGCATAGTTTTTTGGGATTAGTTTTTGGTAGAGGGTATTGGCATTTCTCTATTAGCTTGTCCCACTCTATATTACTTTTTTCCATTTACAAAGTTAACACTATTGTAGAGTGGGGGAAGCTAAAAATGGACTGCAAATAACAATGACCCTAGGTTTGGTTTTGTTGTTTTATTTATTTTTTTTTGAATCATTTTCTTTCCGTTTCTTGACAAGCAACATTAAATATGATGAGTGGGAAGGACCTAACTGACGTTTCTTTTTTTTTTTTTTTTTTTTCTGACCCGGATATGTAAATAATTATATCTTTGAAATTAACATCAAGCATGTCTTGTAATGAACCAGGCAGGACCTGCCCCTGCTCTAATCAAGGCTGAGGTGCCATGGTCAGCTCGAAGTGGGAACCTCTCTGATAAGGATCGTGTCTTAAAGACAGTAAAAGGGTAATTTATTCTGAAGATTTTCGTAGGGTTCCTGACATATGTTTTTGGAAGTTAATTACTGTAACCTTTTAGAGGTCATCTTATGGATCATTAGATTCTGAAAAACTCTTGAATTAGGTCGAATGTTGACGTATTTGCTATATTCCATGGATGCTTATGGACCCCTTTCGTTTGATACCAATTGCAAGTGCGTTGTAACAGTTTTTAAGACATGCATATTTGATTTATTATATATGCTCAAGAAGATTAGGGCTGTATACGGTTTACCATGTCTGATGCCTGTATTAACATGAGAAATATATGTGCATTCTGGCTTTAGAAACTAATAATTGCAATTTTTTTTTTTGGGGGTGTGTGGTCTCGATTGACGGTAGTTTTCCGCTTAAGATTATTCTTCTGTTACAAATTGAGCATTTTATGGTTGCATGTTATTTCATACCAATCATGCATGCTTACTGCTGTATTTGGTTTGCTTTGTAGGATACTGAATAAGCTGACACCAGAGAAGTTTGATCTTCTCAAGGGTCAGCTAATTGATTCTGGGATAACAACAGTTGATATTCTGAAGGTTCTTTTTTCTGACATGGTTCTGCATAATTGGAGGACTTTTTACTTTAGTGTGATTGTAAAGGCTAATGCAAATTCTGCTCCAAATGCAGGGAGTTATCTCCTTGATTTTTGACAAGGCAGTGCTGGAACCAACATTTTGTCCCATGTATGCGCAGCTGTGTTCGGATCTCAATGAAAAGCTCCCTTCATTCCCATCTGACGAACCTGGTGGGAAAGAAATCACTTGTAAGCGAGTCCTCCTGAATATCTGCCAGGAGGCATTTGAAGGCGCTGATGAGCTTAGGGCAGAACTAAGGCAGATGACTGCTTTTGAGCAAGAGTCGGAGCGTAGAGATAAAGAAAGGATTATCAAACTTCGCACTCTTGGAAATATCCGTCTAATTGGGGAACTTTTGAAGCAGAGAATGGTACCTGAAAAGATTGTTCATCATATTGTCCAGGTTCTTGTTGGATCTCCTCATTAATCCTTTCATTTCTTTTAGGTTGAAAATTCTAGATTATTTTCAAAGGACCGCTCTTTCAGTTATTGAAATTCTGACCATTGCTTATCATATGAAACAGGAGCTTTTAGGGCCCGATAGTAAGATCTGTCCAGAGGAGGAAAATGTGGAGGCTATATGTCAATTCTTCCACACTATTGGTAAAGAACTTGATAAGAGTCCAAAGTCACGGCGCATTAATGATAACTACTTCAGTCGATTGAGAGAGTTATCAACAAATCCTCAGCTGGCTACACGGTTAAGATTCATGACTCGTAATGTTATTGATCTTCGTGCAAATAATTGGGTTCCCAGACGTGAAGAGGTAACATTCTGTGGTTAGATTTATTCCTATTATATGATTTGGTTACTGTTTTACATTAGTTATATTCCTTCTCGAACCATGCAGGTTAAAGCCAAAACCATCACTGAAATCCATTCGGAGGCGGAAAAGAATCTGGGTTTGCGTCCTGGTGCTATGGCAAGCATTAGAGGTAACCGTGGCAATGCTACTGGTGGACAGGGGAGCATCAGCGCTGGTGGCTTCCCCATCAACCGCCTTGGCTCTGGTGGAATGATGCCTGGAATGCCAGGGACCAGGAGGATTCCTGGGATGCCGGGAATTGATAATGACAATTGGGAGGTTCCTAGGACCCGCTCAATGCCAAGGGGTGATGCAGCAACCATTCAGCCAACTGGACGTGTTCAACCACCATTAATTGGCAAGCCACCATCATTGAACTCAAAATTTCTTCCTCAGGGTATTGGTGGCCTGATAAGCAATAAGAATAGTGCTCTTTTGCAAGGCAGTGGTGCATCCCCTGTTCGCCCTCCTGACTTTAGATATGGTATGGACCCTACAGTCCCTGCCAGACCTGCTCCGGCTGCATCTGTGCCTCCAGCTGCTGAGAGAACAATGGCTCCTGCACGGTTGAACCCTGAAGAACTACAGCGGAAGACAATCTCTCTTCTGAAGGAATATTTCAATGTCCGGATGATGGATGAGGCGTTAATGTGCATCGAGGAATTGAACTCCCCGGCTTACCACCCCGAGGTTGTCAAATTAGCCATTTCCCTTGCGCTGGATGAAAGCCCGCCTTGCGTGGAACCAGTTGCAAAACTCCTTGAATACTTGTTTGCAAAGAAGGTCCTCACAGCGACGGACATAGGAAATGGATGTTTGCTCTTTGGCTCAATGTTGGATGATATAGGCATTGATTTACCAAAAGCACCTAATAATTTTGGTGTGATAATCGGGGGATTAGTATTGGCCGGGGCATTGGACTTCAAGGTGGTCATGGAGATCCTGAAGAAGGTTGAGGATGACAGGTTCCAAAAAGATATATTTGTTGCTGCAGTGAGGGTCATCACTTCCAGTCCTTCTGGGCAAAAGGTGTTGGACATGCAGGCATCTGATATCAAAGCCTGTGAACCCCTATTCTAGGGACCCTATATTCACAGACATCAACCCCTGTAACCTCGTATACAACTCATTTTTCCTTTGTCTGCAATGTTCCCTTTGCTTACATCCGTTCAAGCCAGTCCACTGTATTACTTACGATAAAGTTAGTGCTGCTAAAGAAACAATTTCATTCAGCTGCTCACACCTGTTCAAACTAATCCCCGGTATTCCACGCGATAAAGGTGGAGCCGCTATAAAAACAGATGATTTTCGCTGAGCTACTGTATATTGTCTCGAGGTCATAGTAGTGTGTTCACTAGAGAGAGAGAGAGAGAGAGTGCCAATGCTCGAAGAGAATGGCCCTTTACGGGACCAAGTTGTTTTACATTTAATTAGTTCTTTTAGCCCCTTTTTGTTGTTTAATATACTATGTAACTTTCGCTTTGTTTAGCTGGCCTGTTCATAATTTAGATATTGCTTCACAGTTGCGGATTCGAAAGACAATTCAACCACATTATTTGCCTACTTGGTTGCTTGTGGTTGATTATTCCCAATATTTCTGCCTTAACGGTTTCCCTTTGCTGCAGTTTGTATGTTTCATCTGTATAATTGAGCGGATTTTAGCTAGTGATTGACCTTGCAATATAGTTATCTTGGCCCATCCGCTGCTACTTTATATGGTCTATTACTTTCTTAGACATTCCACTCAATATTTGCCTATTATTTCTTGTGCAAATTCTTTTGTCTGGCAGTCATGGCTGTTTTTAGGTGCATAATCTCTGTATCACTTTCTGTTCTGTTCTGATCTGGGCTTCTTTACCCTACGGTTCCCTGCGACACGCCCCGAGGGGAATCCCTATAATTTCTTTTTCTGTTTATATAAATTTCAACCGTTTATTTTATTTTTTTGAAAAGTTAGAAATATAATATTTAATAGATCTTATTATATTAACTTTTCTTTTTTAGTTCGTACATTTTACTTATTTCTGTATTTATTATAAATTTAAGTTATATTTTTAACTCTTAAATAAAAATAGACGATAGAGATTTATAAGAACAAAAAATTAACAGAGTAAGGAATTGCAGAAAAATCAAATTCGAGAGGAAGGATCTTCAGCAACTCCTTCCCTTATAGGTTACTTGGTTTTCTTTGGAGTCTCGTTGATGGAGTATAGTGTAAACGAACTGAACCGGATCAAGTACGGTTTGAACCGATTTTAGTTTAACGAGTTATGTAAAAAGGATTCAGGTTTAATTTGATAATATTTCAGGTCAAACTTGATCAATTCTTTGAAACAATTTCGATTCAAGTTCAACTATATTTATTAAGTAATAATTCATTGAGTTGAGTGATAATTTCATTTAATAATATAAACCAAACCAAACTAAGCGTTTTCCCACTAGGTGGGGTCGGCAATTTCATTTAATAATATAATAAACTTAAAATTATAATTTAAAATTCAATTCGTTTTCTCAAAATTTGTATTTTTAATTTAGTGTTTTTGAGTTTTATATGTTTATCTCCTCAAATCTCATATAAAAATCATGTATCTTAAATTAATTTATTTTTAATCCTATTTTTCATAGATTAATATTTTATTTTAATGTATTAAACCAAAGAAAAGAAGAAATGATATTTAAAAATAATGTTCACTTTCTTTATTTAAAGGGATTGATTTTATAACAAATTATATAAATTGACGTTAAATTTTTATTTAACTTACTTTGTTAATAGCTTATTAGTATAAGATATATGCTTCAAAATTAATTAATTTATATATATAGACAATATTTATACATAACACAAATTCACTTAACCATTGCTTCACCGCTGGCATGTTATATAACTTTAAAAGTCGCGTCCTACAGCGGTGGTCTTTTAGAGGCTTTCGTGTGTTTGGAGTATAATTTTTAGTAATTTTTAATATTTTTTTATCAAAATTATTAATTTCAATTTTTGATATCTTTGATGAATCAAATAATAATTTTTAATAATTTTTGAGTGTTTGATAAAATTTTTAGCAACTTTTGATATTTTTTAGTAACTTTAAATAACTTTTAGCAATTTTTGATAATTTTTAACAATTTTTAATAACTTTTGAATTGAAAAGTTACCATAACAAATAAAAAAAATGACAAAATTTTTCCAAATATCCAATGAACAGCATTTGATACTTTTTTTGTTAGAAAATTTCGCTACCAAACGCTGTCAAGATATATTTTGTACAATATCGAGGGTGTTTGGAGTTGTATAAAGTGATATAAATTTGTAAAAATTAATGTCTCGTGTTTTGTACAGTGAGTGAAATTTTGTCTTATAATTCGTATTTATAGTGATTTATAGAATTTTGTAGAGTTTTTTAATGACTTCAAACAGATCAAAGGGAAAAGTGCACATCAGCACAGCTCAATTAATTCAATAATAAATTCTAAATTAAGCATATATTCCAATTTGAAAGTTAGGCTAACCTTGGGAACTTTGGTCCACAACCAATAGCATTGATGATTGCGGTGAGCCTCCAAGACAGTTTTCTACCCAAGCCTACTTAGGGCTGGCAGTTAGGTTGTGTCATGACTTTGTGTCAATACGAGTTGATTTATATTTAAATATTACAAAATTTAATAATTAATTTATTTAAAATTAAATCAAATCAAATCGCATCAATATCTGTCAAAGTACTCGTGTCGTGCCATATTTGTATTTTCTCCCAATAATTTCGTATTCTGAATTGATTTATATTTAAATAGTATAAAATTTAATAAACACTTCAAATAATTAATTTATTTAAAATTAATTCAAATCGTAACAATATCCGTCAAAGTATTCACGTTGTGCCATATTTATATTTTCTCTCAGTAACTTTGTCTTCGGAGTTGATTTATATTTAAATATTATAAAATTTAATAAACACTTCAAATAATTAATTTATTTAAAATTAATTCAAATCGTATCAATATCCGACAAAGTATTCGTGTCGTGCCATATTTGTATTTTCTCTCGGTAACTTTGTATTTGTGTTGATAATGTCTGTGTCATGTCTAAATTTACCACTCCAGTTTTACTGCATAAGGCACTACAAATAATATTATGTGTGAGAGTAAAACGGAAAACAAAAAAGAAAAAGATTAAATGTAGCATGCTTTACTCTTGAAATCAGTTGTACATTCAAACTATATCTGGTCTCACTAATTTAGACCTGCAATATTTCCTAACATCTCTCCCAGTACGACAATTTCATCACTGGAATAATGACCGAGGAAGGAAGGAAACAGTGGAAGCATTACAAGTTATTACTAACTTGAAAGGAACATCCAGAGACGGCATAATTGTGATGGGATAAGATTTCCTGCCGCAAATAGGTTCGAACAACAGAGAGGGTTCAGCTGGAAGCCATCCGACATGAATCCCATAAACTAAATTTCATCTCCACATCAATCAAACATGAATCCCCAAACCAAGAATCAAACCAGATTAATCTTGACAACCAAACCAATC
>QLOD02000013.1:27366280-27388454 GCA_003260245.2 Sideroxylon spinosum | reverse complement strand
TGTAAGTTGGCCTCACCGATCTTCTCTTCTCTCTGCTGCTTAATCCCATACATATATATATATATATATATATATATGTACTTGTTTATGTATGTGTGTATATATGTTTCTAATTTTGGTGGGTATGATGGATTTTTTTATTTTTATTTATGTAATTTGAGGCATGAATTTGGTGGGTTCTTCTTGATTCGTATGGTTTGCCTATTGTTTCTTTTACTGACAGATGGACTTGATTTGGGTTTTGGTAAATTTTGAAAGAGGTTGGATTTTGGGGGAGGGAGAGGTCAATGGATCCGTTTAGGTTTATTATCCTCAGCTCTGAGGGATGTTAAATTGTAATCAGCGTGTGGATTGTAATGGTTGTATTAATGAACTGTTGTAGAAACGAAACCATCAAATAAAGGGGTAGTAAAATTTACATGGATCGAATGATAAGGACAAAATGACATCAGGCACAAATAGTAGTAGGATTGAGGTGTCAGTTGCTGCCAATAAATGCTGTAAAGGTCTCTCACAAACTGAACCAGCAGCACCCCCAATCAATCACCTTCAACTAATACAAAGTGAAAATCTCGGGTCTCTGTCTTTTTATTTTTATTTTTTAAACCAGTATTTCGGGATAATTTTTTATTTGTGAAGATTTTAGGAAGCTGATTTTGACAAGAGATCCAATTTTCATTCCATGCATGGTTATGTATTAGCATTCTACAATACATGGATGTTCATTTTTTCTTTTGGCTACTTCCAGTGCTTGGGTTTCTCTTGTAGAATGAGAATTTTGGAAGTTTTATGTCCCGGCTTGTGTAGTTGATAGGTACGACATGAGGGGCTTTTAGACGGTGTAGTTGTTGTGGGCCTTTGCACAGGAATTGAAGGACATTTGAAGGTGTGGAGTTCCCTTTGCTAATCAAAAGTTCTCCTTTTCTCAATTGTATACCTGGATAAAGGAGGGTATATAGCCAGTTTTGGATTCTTATTTGCTTTTTGCAGAGCAGCTATCTATATAGTCGACCCCCTCCCTGGGGCCCCGGCCCCCGGGGGGGGGTGTGTCTTGTCTTGACGGTATTCTTTTATTGCCTGCTATTTTCTCTCTTGAGTTTTCTTTTATTGATTAAAAGAAAAAAAAAATTTGTTGCAAACCCTTGTGGGTTAATATTTTGGCTTATGCATGTTGTTATCTGAAGTTAAATATCTATGTGCTGTCTTATATAATGTGCATTTTTCTCTTTTGTTGTTAATTTAACTATGAAATATTCATCTGTTTCAAATTTGTAATGTACAATAAAATTATAGAAGCACACCTTTTATCAATAAAGCAACTTGGAGTAATAATCTTTCCTCCATTCCTCCTCCTTTTTTTCCTTGTTTTCTTTTCAGTCTGTAGAAACAAAATTTAAGGATTAGCATGAATTGTTAAAAAGCTCAATCGCTGCAAACATGTGATGATGCTTTAAATAGATACTCTTTAGAAATCACTTTACATTCATCCTGCACTCTGGTTCAGAATCGGCATGAACTTTAATAAATTAGTTTATCTATTATATTACTATTCGTTCTTGGTTAGCAGATTATATGCTAAGCCATTATTCTGATTTCGAGCAACTTCTTGATGGTTTGTCAGTACAAACATGGGCTTAGGTTCCTGGCTAGAAACTATCATCACTGTGCTTTATTGATGCCTAAACTCGTTATTTATTTATTTATTATTTTTTTTGGGGGGTGGGGGGCGGGGCTACAGTTTTGTGTCATCAATTAGACTACAGTGATATCTGAGTACGATTTTAGATTATTCTTTAACTTTGCCTCTTTTTGTTGCCTGCAGCTGGTATTATGTGATTTCCTACAAAATGTTTGATTGTGGTTCCAAGTCACAATTTATGGGTGGCCAGCGAGAGAAGTTTGTAAGGTATTAGATGTTCAGCCCCCTAGATTTTCTATAAAGTAGGAGTTTATTTTATTTATTTTTTTATTTGTTTATTTTCTTAATGAATTTCACAATGTTAAATTAAATTCCTGCATCTACATGCTACTTGCACCTTTTTGGGAGAAAGTATTTAGGCCAAAATTTTGTGTTTCATGACCGTATCTTTATTTGCTAGTGAGTAGTTTGACATTCCTGTGGGATATGGATTGTGAATTTGAACATTTGATATCTATATTCCCTTATCAGAAATTTTGGCGTTTTAGACACAAGGAGTTATTTTTGCAAACAACAACGTGGTGGAAATCAAGGATCCTTGATTAAAAATCATTTAAAACTTGGTACTTCGTTGTCCATTAGAAACATCATGGAGATCTAATGCATGGTTACTCCATAGACCAAGCTAGATTTTGACCATCAATTTAGGAATTTAGGAATTTTTTTATTAGCTTTTGATTGGCTTACAATTAAGTTTAAAATACTGTGTTTCCAGTGGCGTTACTTTTGGCTCTTGTTATCTCTAGTTTCGAAATTTGGTTTTTGGTTAAGATTACCATTTCGGTATTTATTTTCTTGAAAACTTTTTTGTATTCCAAGGGCTGCTGTTTCTGGATGCAACATGTTCTCTCGATTGGTTGCATTCAGAAAGTTATTTGATATTATGTAAGTTGGTTTCAATATTTTTAGGTTGGATGATTTGGACTCCAGATTTTCATCACCTTCCACTTCAGTTGGAATGAACAAATGTGCATTTGGCATTGAGGGGTTCACACGTACCGATCATGCAGCTAATACCCCGTCAAAGTCTTTCAAGAGAGGAATGAGAAAAGGATCTGAGGGACTGAAGTCTATTGGTCGATCACTTGGATTTGGGGTTTCTCGGGCAGTGTTTCCAGAAGATCTTAAAGTTTCAGAGAAGAAGATATTTGATCCTCAAGATAAATTCCTCCAATTCTGGAACAAACTTTTTGTTGTATCATGTATTCTGGCTGTATTTGTGGATCCTCTGTTTTTCTATCTTCCAGTGTTTAATCCATTAGCAAACTGTCTCGGTATAGATCGAAAATTAGCAATCACAGCTACAACACTACGAACTGTAATTGATACTTTCTACCTTATTCACATGGCACTACAATTCAGAACAGCTTACATTGCCCCATCATCTCGGGTTTTTGGACGAGGCGAACTTGTGATAGATCCCGCGCAAATAGCCAAGCGATACTTACGGTTCCATTTTATCATCGATTTTCTTGCTATCCTTCCCCTCCCACAGGTATAGAGTTTTAAAACTATTTATTTTTTCTTTTATCTGTTATATCACTCCTGACTATTTTTCCCCATGTTTCAATGTTTTGGCTATCAACAAACTAATTGTTAGCTTTCACATTTGGCTATATCTGACATGGGCATCGTTTATGTTTACTGTCAGTGTGAATCGTTTGGCTGTATCTGTCAGTTTGAATCATTTGGCTATGTCTGTCAGTTTTAATCATTTGGCATCTTTCATGTTTATTCTATTTTTCCCCATGTTTCAATGTTTTGGCTATCAGATGCAAAATAATTGTTAGTTTTCACATTTGGCTATATCTGCCATGGGCATCTTTAATGTTTACTCGTAGAACTCTGAGACTTACCCTATTATTTGAATCGTTTTCCATACATTGATTGCTTATAAAGAAGGCATCAAGGGGATGCCATGAGATTCCTCCCTCCTAAACCTTTATACAAATAAGGGTGCTCAATACCCTTACATTGATATCTCTCAACAACTCTCTATACATTAGATTCCATAGCTTCTGTCTCTCTCTTTGCTGCGTCTACTCCCTGATCACTCCTGGTGGCAGCCCAAACCAGAACCAGTCATTCTCATTTTTCTAGATGGCTGTTGGCATGACATCTCCCTTGTGTGCAATAATAAACAACTATTAACTCTTGTTCAGCAATATTGGTCTTCCAGATCTCTTACGATGTCGAGGTCTCCATGAGAATGAATTGACCTAGGTATCTTGGCTAATTATAATTATATGGGAAACCTTTTGTGGTGCTTTTGTTTTCCTCTGTTTTCAATAGTCTTGGTATTCTGTGAATTGATTGGAAATAATTTGAGTAATTTCTGCATGCTTCGGGCTTGACAATATTACAGTAACGCACATCAGAATTTATGGACTTGAAATGTGTTGCATTACAGGCATTTGGTTAATACCATTGATATCTGTTACAGATTCACAGCTAACTTGAGGTTTTGGTGAACAATATAGAAAGGCTGCATTAAATTTAGTTACACTAGTTGTTGTTGCATCTTAGTAACAAGTTGCAGGATGTCAATGTTGTTCGGAATAGTTTATCATCATTTTTCAATTTTTGCAGATTGTGGTGTGGAGGTTTCTTCTACGATCAGAAGGTTCAGATGTACTGGCTACGAAAAAAGCCTTGCTTTTTATTGTCTTGCTTCAATATATTCCTCGATTTTTCCGAATCCTACCATTAACTTCCGAATTGAAAAGGACTGCGGGTGTCTTCGCTGAAACTGCTTGGGCTGGTGCTGTATACTATTTATTATTATACATGCTTGCGAGTCATGTAAGCAATTCTTCAAATCACGAGGTCTTATTTTGTTGTTATGGTACATTGTCAATTATCTTTTTGACTTGTTAAATTCAAAGGCTTTAGAGTAAGTAGGACTAAAGAAAGATATGCCTTGTAAATTCAGAAAAATTAAAACTACGAATGAGGATATAGTGAAAATTAAGGATCAAGAAGTGCCCAAAGTAATCATTTTCGATAACTTGGGTCAATTATTCTTGTAAATGGAGGGATTGAAGAAGATGTTATCCATAAGATTCCAGCTGAATACTTAAAATAGAGAAGTGCCTCGAGTATTTTATATAATCGGAGAATACCTATTTGTTATGGTACTGAGTGTTGGAATTTTAAGAAGTAATACTCTCATAAGATGAGTGCAGTGAAAATGAAAATTTTGAGATGGATGTGTGGTAATACAAGAAAAGTTAGGATAAGAAATTAAGTATTTGAAAGAAAGTTGAGGTGGCATTAATGGAAGAAAGGTTTAAAGAAGGTCGTTTAGATGATTTGATCATGTCTAACATAGACGTAGAGATGCACTAGTTAAAGAGAGCGAGTGGATGTAATTAGAGTAGCAAAGAGGACAAAAGGTATGCATAAGATTACATGTAATGAAATTATGAAGAAAAACTTAGTTTCACATAATCTTAGTTGAAACATAACCTATGACAGAAATGAATGAAGGAAGGGGATTTATGTAGCCGATTTCAACTAGTTTGGGATTAAGGCTTTGTTGTACTTATTAATATATATACATTATTTCTTTGCCACTTATTCTTTGCTCAACTTATGTAGCCTTATTTATATGCTTGTTTGATGCTCTCAATACACCTCCTCACATGGGGCCAGACATATATTCTTGGGTGAGTGAAACATGAGCAACTATTGACAATTGGATTTACATTGGAGTTTCAGCACACAACTTTAAGACAACGTTACCATCTCAATAAAAAGTCCAAACTGTCAGACGGGCAACTTTATCACTTCTATTATAGTTTAATACTCTCAACAAAACTGTTGAATCAAACTTTTGTATCACCTTGATGGGAACAATTTCTTACCGAGGACCTCTGAAATGAGTCTGCAGTTGTTGGAAACTGAATCCAGTTTAATGTAGCAGTAGTTGTACATGTTGTCATTTGTATACTTTATCGTGTTTATAAGCTACTTTGCTTTTCTGAAGCCACTAATTATTTTAGAGAGATCATATCATGAACCTTTCTTAGTTGTAGACATCATACTGCCTTTCACCTTATTCTGCCAGTTCATAAATTGCCTGAGCAAGGACTTATCTTCGATCATCAACCTCCAAGGTTTCACTTTGGCTTTTTCGGTTTCAATTAAGCTTGCTAATTGTAATCTGAAGTCCTACTTCAATGCAACCCATGACGATAGTTGGATGTTGTGCATCTCTAAGGCCTCCTCATTTAACGAAGAACGGAATCACTAGTCTTTTCAAGATTCTGAATTATGTTTTACCAGGTTGAAGAGTACCTTCTTGTTTATTTTTTTGTTAGATGGTTATCCAGGTGTTTTCTTTTTTTATCCGGATTGCATATTTTTTTGGTCTTTTATTTACACATGGAAGCTTAATTGTTGTCTAATTTTGAGGCTCAGCTCTCATTGTATTTGGCTGGCATCATTTCCTTGATGCTTTTTTCATTCATAAAAATTATTTATGTGTATATATATGATTGAAAAAAAAAAAAAAATGGAACACTTTAGTGAGATATTCTCTTCTTTGGGCAATAAGAAAGAAGAGAAAAGGCGTGGAGTTTTGACTGTGAGCGGCAATGGCATAACATTATTAATGACCTTTTGACAGTCAAGTTCCTTTTATTTAACAATGTACTTTTGGGAATCTGGTGCACCTTACTTGATGTAGGGACTCTTCTAAGAATTTTACATCTTGATTAATATTTGGAGTTTTTTTAGATAAGCTTCTTGTTTTATCAACTAGTATCCTTTTTAGAGCTAGGGAAGTCTGGAGAGAGAGAGTGAGTGACAGCATATGAGCAGCAGTTAGGGTATGGCAAAAGGTTGTAGTAGTGTTGTCTTGTAGGGTTGACTTGACAAAGGAGGGTACGTATAGGAGGGGGTTAGATTGATGAAGGCTAATGGGGTGATGATTAGGTTAAGTGAATAACGCTGTCTGTTGCGCAACTCAGCATTGCCAGGATTATGATCATTTGATGGTGTGAGCAACAAATCTGGACAGGGCATAAGACCCTCGGGGGTGTCGTGGGTGGAAAGTTCCCATAAGGGGGAGGTCCTCAAGGCTTGCTCCGAGCCTAAGGCAAGTTCCGTGGAGGGTAAATTTGAAGATATCAAACTCTGATAGAGATGTGGAGGTTCCTTAATTGTAGTGAGGGAAATTCATCTGGAGGGTACAACGAGGCTACAGGTTCCCACTTGAGCACTAGGTGTGGCAGGTGAGGTGCCTCATGTTGGAGAATTAACTTCCCACGGATAGAGTTTGAGATTTTTATTAGCATTAGTGTTCTCTTAGGCTATAAATAGGATCCATTGTCATAAAACAAATTTTGCTCTCTCTCTCTCTCTCACTCACACTCACACTCACACTCACACACACAAACTCTATAGTGCTCTCTCTCTTTCTTCTTTCGTCTCTCTTTTTTACTTTTTTTCCGTCTCTCCCACATGTTGGTCTCCATTGTGTCCTTTTCTCCATGGGTTTCTTCTTCTCTCTTCTTAATTCTCTCTTATCTTCTCTCCATATGCTTTTTCTTTTCTAGTTCTCTGTTACTCCTTTCTCTTTTTCTTCTCTCTTTTATAACAAATTAAAAGAGAAGGATCAACAATTTTTGTTTGCACATGAGAAGCCATGGTATATTAATGAATTCTGTTATATTGGCTAAAATAGAATGATCTTAATAGTTTTACCACAATCAATAAGTGGGTAGTTCTTGAGGCTAGTTGGCCTTGATGGCATATATTCATTGTTGTTAGTTAGCTGTTACTTGGCGCAAATAATTCATAAATTATGGATATTGTGTGCATAGTTAATGATGCATATTATCCGTGGGCCAATTGTAATGCTGTTTCCCTGCTTCATTGATTACTTTTTGGAGTTTTCACAAATTCTACGTCGGTTCTAGGATAGCAGCTTTAGTAAGGGGACCTGCCTTGTATATAGCTAAAGTAACAAACGCCATAAATATTGAAATATTTTTGTCTTCACAAGGAGTTGATGGTTCATATTCCACATGCTTTAGTGATAACGAGCTGTCAAGTTTGGTTACTCTTATAGGTAAGGTTCAGAATGCTGCCTTGAGTTGATTACAAATCTGAGTGCGTTACTCCTCTGGCTTGGCTGTAAAGTCCAATTCTATGTGGTTATGGACAATGGCTTTTTAACTGCCTCACTTGTTGCTCTTTTATTGTCCGTTCTTTTTTTTTTTTTTTTTTTAAATTATCATTGCTAATATCGTCACACGTTCTGCATTGTAAAATTTTATGATAAGCATTTCTTTTTGTTTGATGGAACTTTTGCAGATAGTCGGGGCATTCTGGTACTTATTATCTGTAGAACGTTATGACACGTGCTGGCAGAAAGCTTGTAAAAATAATCGTCGTAGTAATGGATCATGTGATACAAACTTCTTGTATTGTGGCAACCAGAACATGCAAGGTTATAACGCATGGCAGAATATCAGTAATTTGGTTCTTAATTCTGCTTGCTCTGTAGATGATGATAATCCACCATTTGATTTTGGAATCTTCGAACAAGCTTTGTCATCTCGCATAGTCTCATCCAAGAAGTTCCTCTCTAAATACTGTTACTGCCTATGGTGGGGACTGCAGAACTTGAGGTGATTACTCGATAGTTGAGTGTGTTGCTAGATGTTCTTTTTTATGTTTTCAATTACAATATATCTCATATTCCTTTTTCTTTTAAATAAAAAAATTGATTAGAACTCGCGATTTCAGTTTGGTTGCTTTCTCCAATTGGCTACAGCTAAAGGGTTATTCTTATTTAAGACCAAGGTCATTGTATACTTTCTCACAGACCCAACCCGTGTCTCTGTGTTCCTCCTCATTTTTGTTCCTTTTTACATGGCTCATATCACTTCCTATTGGTGCATTGTTTTGGTCTACGTTGCACATAGCTAAACCATCTTACTTGTTGCCACATCCAGTTTCCCATAATATATTTGTCTTCAATTTTTGTGACACCACTCAACTCTTATTTGTTTTGTTTCGTTTTTGTTTTTTTTTTTTAAACATGTTTGATAATTATTACCTACTATTCTAGCCATTCAACTTACTATCTGGATATCTCATTCCCATCAAATTAGGAATAATACATTTGTTACTTAATAAATTTTTTTTTTTTGAAAAAGATAAGTAAGTTTTATTTAAAGCATCGAAAAGATGCTATAAGGAAAAGACCAGTTACAAAGACCCCTATTCAATGCATGTTGGCTATAAAATCAACAAAGGAGCCAAGATCACCTACTATTCTAGGCCATTCAACTTACTATCTGGATATTCTCATTCCCATCAAATTAGGAATAATACATTTGTTACTTGCACACTGTCCTTATGCTAGACATAGCTCCCTCATTCTTGTCCTTAATCGCATCGGTATCTAATTAATACTCCCTTGTTTTCTAAAACTCTTCATGTTATGGTACAAGACATGGGATGGGATGGGAATTGATCTCACGCATTCCATCAGGCCTGTGTCTTCTGACGTATTGGTCAAGTTTCTAACACTTCACATCATCTTCTTAAGAATCCTATCACATGCTTTCTTGAAGTCAAAAAATAGCATGCGAGGATCCTTCTTATTTTCTTATATTTTTCTATCAATAGCCTAAAAAATAGCTTCTATTATAAAGCTTTCAAACTTGAAAAACCTAATCAAAGCTAAAAATATTATCTCTTACACTAATCTTTGCTCATCATTGCCTCCCGTTGTTTCATATATGGATCATAAGTTTAATACAGTGCAAGTCATTACAACTAGTTTTAGTCACTACAACTATTACCTTCACTTCCATTATTATAAATGAGCACCAATGTGCTTGTCCTTCATTTAACCCATGCTTCTGCTATACACTCCTACGCAATATTCCAATGTACATGTGGGAACCTGTGGTTAGATGATTAAAGCATTGTATGATCACATTGGAAAAATGACCAAAATATGGTTATGAAGTTTTACATTCTATTGAATTGGTTACTATCATGCTGGAGTGTGCAATATGAAAGAGAGGGAGAGATCCTACCAAATGTATCTCCTGTTACCATTAGAAAAAATAGTGACAAATTTCCTTTTTTTCTACTTTAGGTTCTTGACTATTTTTCCCACCTCTTGTTTTTTAGGTGCCCATTTTCTTTCTTCCTTTTTTTTTTCTTTATTATTATTATTTATTTATTTTTGGTATACCTTTATGTATGACAGATATTGGTTGACATAGCAGAATGTTTGTTGCTTTCATCTCTATGTTGTTATAATTAACATTTCTTATACCTAGCGTGTATTTAAAACTTGAAGACTCACCAGGCTCATTTTCTTTTGCACTCTGCAGTACACTTGGCCAAGGACTTGAAACCAGCACCTATCCTGGAGAATCTATATTTTCCATAGTGCTAGCCATAGCTGGGCTCATTCTCTTTGCTTTATTAATCGGGAACATGCAGGTAAAATTATAACTATCTTGTTCCTTACTAATTACTCTCTACTTATTTTAGCTTTCCAAATCAAAATTCTCTCTCTCTCATTTTTCTTTTAGTGTTGGGTTGGAGGCACGAAGGTTAATTATAGCAGGCTAAGTGTTTGCACTTTCAGTAAATCATTATAGCAGGCTAAATGTTTACACTTTCAATAAATCATTTTAACTCCGTTTTTTCGAGATTAATGCATAGTGTTTAGTTGATGTGATCCTATCAACGATAAACACTAGACGCAAGACATTCTTTTATATAACTTCATGTCTATGTCCAACCTCTTCCCTCTCCTTTCCTTTTGACCGAGTGTTAGCCACCATCTTATCTAGAAGTTTAAGTTGTTAGAGAATAGGCAACATTATCGTTTATGTTGAGTTATTTTTCTCTTAATATCCCCTTTCATGTGTTGTTGAAGTAACTTTTTTGAAGAGGCCAAACATGCGGGACTATTGATTTTTTTGGGGTGACAATGAGGTTTGGATTCAAGACCTTTGCTTGATCTAATATCATGTTGATGTGTTAGCCACTATTTTGCCTAAAAGTTTAAACTGCTAGGAAGAAGAACTTTATCATTTATATTGACTTGTTTTTCTCTCAACACCATCCTCTTTTTTATTGGCTGTGCATACTTCATCATCTTGGTTGCCCTCGCTCTTTGCTTCCAGCCAAGGGCTATTTTTGGTAGTTTTGATTTCTTCAATTACTAAACTTGTTTCATATTGAGACAAAAAGGAATGTGTGGTGAAAGCAAAATTTTGCCTATTGCTCTCAATTGTGGTTGTAGTCAACAACGGAAAAAAGAAATTTTAGTATCGTAAGTAAAATAAGAGTGTTATTCTTGTGGTTATCTGTTGTTACAGACATATCTTCAGTCTCTTACCATCCGACTTGAGGAGATGAGAGTCAAGAGACGTGACTCAGAGCAGTGGATGCATCATCGCTTGCTCCCACAAGATCTCAGGGAACGGGTGAGACGCTATGATCAGTATAAGTGGTTGGCAACACGTGGAGTGGATGAAGAGAGCTTGGTTCAGAGTTTACCCAAGGATCTTAGAAGGGACATTAAACGGCATCTTTGTCTGGCCTTAGTGAAGAGGGTAATGGATTCCTTTCTCCAGTGTTTTACATCTGATGCTTATAGCTTTTTGCATCTATAATATCAATAGTTTGACTGATACGTAGTTGTTTCGGCCCCCCCACCACTGTCTTCTCTACTATGTTTTGTGCATTGTAATTTCCCTCTTGCAGTCGGCCGTATCCACCCAGTTTTCCACATACATATGGTGTGGGAAAGTCTTGCAGATATAAAAATTACTTGACTTCTGCTAATTTTTATACAATGGAATGTAGTTGTAAGGCTATGGTAAGTTTAGCTGTATATAGAAATTATTAAACATCAATAACATCATTAGTGTTGGGTTTTAGAAGATGATGTCTGATGTTTTTCACCCGAAGAACTGATTGATCCTTCCATTTCTGCATAATAAGGAGTCAAGTTTGCCATTATCCTGAGGAGATGTGCCTTGCAAAAAGTGGGTCATCCATTCTATAGGATTCCTTACAATGTTTTTGGCATTTTCTACCTAAAAAGTTCCATGGAAATTACTAGAGAAGGTCAATGCAACTCATCTGCCTTTCTGCTTTGTCCTGTAAATCTCTTGAATTACAGAATAATAGTTGCCTCCACTTCCCATGAAACCTCTAGTCATTTGTCTTTCCTAGCTAGGATATACAGATTTTGTGAGCTGTCAATCACTCTTTCTGGAATCGCAGGTTCCTCTGTTTGAGAATATGGATGAAAGGTTACTCGACGCCATTTGTGAGCGACTAAAGCCATGTTTATATACAGAAAACACCTACATAGTTCGAGAAGGAGATCCAGTTGATGAGATGCTTTTCATCATACGTGGCCGCCTAGAGAGCATCACCACCGATGGTGGAAGAAGTGGATTTTTCAACCGAAGCTTGCTGAAAGAAGGGGACTTCTGCGGCGAGGAGCTTCTGACATGGGCGCTGGACCCTAAATCCGGTTCTAACCTACCATCTTCTACTCGAACCGTTAAAGCTTTGACAGAGGTGGAGGCGTTCGCCCTAATAGCGGAGGAGTTGAAATTCGTGGCGAGTCAGTTCAGGCGACTTCACAGCAGACAGGTTCAACACACCTTCCGATTTTACTCGCAGCAGTGGAGGACCTGGGCTGCTTGCTTCATCCAAGCGGCTTGGCGGCGTTATTCAAAGAGGAAAATTATGGAACTCCGCCGCAAAGAGGAGGAAGCAGAAGGGTTGGCCGGAGGCAGCAGCAACACTGGTGGAGGGTATAGCCTGGGTGCCACCTTCCTGGCTTCTAGATTTGCAGCCAATGCTCTTCGTGGGGTTCATCGGAACAGGAATCTTAAGAGCGCGAGGGAGCTGGTGAAGTTGCAGAAGCCCCCGGAGCCGGATTTCAGTGCTGATGCAGATTAATTTACCTTTTTTTTTTTTTTTGTCTTGAGGACTTCTCTGAATTTTGAAGACCTAACCAACTGTTTTGCTGATTTTTCCTTTGCTTGAAGAGCTAAGAAAATTGTACCATACATTATTGACCAAACTTGCCAGGCTTCGCTAAAACGAAGCAAAACCATATATATATATATATATATATATATGTCATCTTGCTGCTGCAATTTTTTTTTTTTCACCCTTACGTTCTGAATCATTGAATTTTGAAAATTTTAATATTATTTTTTTTTAATAATTAATCAAAATTTCATTGCAGAATCAAGAAGATAGAAAAAAGCTAAGGGGGAAGTTACAACTCTATCTATGAAACTCAAAAAAGGAACATACCTGGATCGTCGCCCCAGCTCAACCAGTTATAAGGTTGATATAGCAAACAATCCATCGATCTATACAATAGTAATTCTAAATTTGTAAAGCATTTTCTGTTTTTTTTTTTTTTTTTTTTCTTTTCTCCTCAAATTAATCAAAGAATACAAAATGGAATTAGATCCCACGCTTACGCTTTGAGAGTTTGCCTGCCCACCATGACTCCAAAAAAGCCGTCGCCCTCTCCGGAGCCGCCCAAGCTATCTATTGAATCTGGAAATAGCCGGATCTCATAACTCCTTGGCTCATGGACATCCCATGAACAAATTATCAAATTGATTCACCCGAGCTCTTGCGCATGTAGCATCTATTCACAATCACCATCCTT
Source organism: Sideroxylon spinosum (assembly GCA_003260245.2). Taxonomy (NCBI): domain Eukaryota; kingdom Viridiplantae; phylum Streptophyta; class Magnoliopsida; order Ericales; family Sapotaceae; genus Sideroxylon; species Sideroxylon spinosum. The sequence goes on along the minus strand of QLOD02000013.1, from coordinate 27,375,060 downwards.
CTTCGCGTCAAATTATCAACTGTCAAAATTTGCACTGGACATCATATAAAAAAGGGCACTCTTGGGAGGAGTTCCACCCCAAATTTTGCCCCACGGGAAGTTGTCTCCTTTGTTTCTACCAAAGTCTTCTTCGCCATTAGACCTGTTGGAGACCCTTTATCCATGCAATGCAGCCCTTGCAATGAAAAAATGTATTGCAGTCTCCTGAAAGTCGTTCTCATCCTTTCTCCCTCTTCCACCATAATCGTTGTCTCGAATCGCAAACTCTCCAACCAAACCCTTCTTGTCGTTTCTGGTAACAAAACTGTCAACAACCCATCGCTGTCGAAGCTCTCAGCATGAGTAGACTGCTTTCCTTATCTGTATTCGGTACACTTTCTCGTCTAAGGTAGAAGGTCTTCCCTCATCAAATTTCCCATTTGAAAGTTATTCCAATAGTCAACGAGCAGGAAGAGGTTTAGGAAGTTGATTCAAGCAAGAAAGGCATTGACTTGGCTATGATTCCCATCGAGAAAGAAGAGTTTACAGCTACCGGCACCAACTCGAACTAATAGAAGATCTACCTACTAGTAGGTAGTGCCTTCCTCCAAGACCTCCTATGCTTATGCCGACTCTGATCTTTGCATTGCTTCTCTTGAGCCGAATGTGGGATTGATCCCTTCTATGGGTGTGGCTAATTCGGCCACAACCAACACCCCACATACGACGCTGATGAGCCGTCACAAATCTCTTCCTCCAGTTCAGCTTATCCAACAGGACAATTCACCCCCTTCGATCTGCCTCTTGCAAAACTCCAATAACCCATTCAGTAACTACTCCTAGTAATACCATCGTCTCCAACAGGTTCGTCCCTCTCTCTACTGTACGAACGTCGTTCTTCTCTAAGTCCATCGTTATATCGATTGTAATAAGATCACTTTGAAAAATCTTTTTCACCGAGGTCAACCCTATCTTTCTCCGAACTGTGTGAGAAAGAGGAAAAGAAAAGATTCCAATCATAAAGATTTTCAAATTTCATCGAAATATTAGTCAAATCGTGCAAACTCCTCAACGACTCTAAATTCCTTCTTTCACTCTAGAAGAGCTTATGCAAACTTGATCCAACAAGCCAAAAAAGCCCCATTCCCTCCCCTTTCAACTTGAAGTTTAACTGGGTCTACATTCGAATTTTCTGTCAATCTTCAAATTATCAACATACAAGATTCCAATCTAACGCCTTTTGATTGATTGTTGCGACTGCATAAACATACAACAATATATACAACAGTTCCTACACAAAATTGGTAATCCAGAAACATTCAAAACCCTTTTCTGAAAAATATTACTGCAAATTTGCAACTCAGAGAGGAATAAGCAGAACTTCAGTTTGATTAACAAATGAAGATCCAGAAAGCAATCATGCTCCTCAACCAAGAAGTCCAATAAGACCACTTGTTCGTATGACCCAACAAAAATATTGTAATATTTCTCGTAGATATTAAAAGCTAAACTCTGTTCAAAAAACTGACTTTTAAAAAAAAAAAAAAAAACCCATTCAAGTCATTTAAACACATCAAAAGCTATAATAGCAAACGATACCACGAGGGAATACCTGAACCAAACAAGAAACAGGTGACGTGTCCCGGAAACATTGCAAAAACACTACAATCTTTGTTGATAGACATATGTAGAATATATTAACTACCATTTAATGATACAAGAATTCCTATCATCTTTCCTAAAAGAGGTGAGGACGGGCATCATTGCTTGAGCATCCTCTTAAAATGTCTCGGTCTAGAAAACAGAATATAATTGAAAAAAATAATAACAAAACTAGGACTCACAAAGAAAGGTGTCAAAGGAAAAAAAAATTATTTTTTATGATTCAAGATTCAAAACTGAAATTCACGGGTAAATTGGGAAAAAAAGAATATCCTGCCGGTGAGACAATTTAGGCTTCCACAAATCATTTAATCAATCTTCACTGATGAGTAGATGATCCGTGTGAACCAGAAACATGCATAGAAACCAATTGTGCCAGTGAGCACAAAGAAAGCATAAGAGGCAATCAGCATGTAACCAAAGTACAAAACCCCCGACACTAGCTTTGTTATCTCGAGCTTAGTAAAGAAGTAGAAGGCAGCATAGAGGAACAGGTATAACGCAGAGGATCCCGCCGTCAGGTATGACCTCCACCACCAAAGGTAGTCCTCGCTGCAGAGCTGGAAATAGCATAGCACAACTGTGATCTCGGCACAAGTGACAATTAGGATAGCAAAGACAATGAAGAGGAACCCAAAAATGTAATAGAATTGATGCAACCAGATCGAGGTGAGGATGAAGAAGAGCTCGATAAATACAGCTCCAAAAGGAAGTATGCCCCCAATAAGGATAGAGAAAGCTGGGTTCATGTACCAGGCCTGTTCAGGTATCTGCCTCGGAATTTTGTTAGTTTTCACAGGATCCTCTAGTGCTGGTTTCCTGAACCCGACATATGCACCCACAAAGACAAGTGGAACAGAGATGCCAAACCATAGAACTACCAGAGCAAACATGGTTCCAAATGGCACTGCCCCAGATGATTTCTCTCCCCAAATTAGAGCATTCAATACGAAGAAAAGAGCAAAGACAGTTCCAGGGAACGTGAAAGCTGTTCTGATGGCAATTCTCTTCCATTCTGTTCCTTTAAACATCTTGTAGAGGCGGACAGAAGCATATCCAGCAAACAGGCCCATGACGACCCAAAGAAGAAGCATGACAGTCATCAAACCACCTCTATTTGAAGGGGAGAGAAACCCAAGGACAGCAAACATCATAGTGACGAGTATCATCCCAAAAAACTGAACACCTGTTCCAGCATAGATACAGAGGAGATCTGAGTTCACAGGTGGTCTGAAAACATCCCCATGAACCAGTTTCCACCCAGTCTCTTCTTGAGCTTCTTCTTGGGTCTCTAACTGGTTGTACTTGGAGATATCACGGTACAGTGTCCGCAGCATGATCATAGCCACCATGCCCGAGAGGAAAAGAACAATCATCAATGAATTGACAATTGAGAACCAGTGAATTTGATCATCGGCCATCAGAAGATAGGTATCCCATCGATATGCCCACTTCACATCACTTTCCTGCATGTGGAAGACAACACAAGATAAAAAAGAATCATTAGAATACAAACTCAGCACATCAACAGAATAATAATTATAATAAATTTGTTTCTTTATTATAAATACAGGATAGAGGAGCTTACTTGAAACTCAACATCATATGTGAAGATAATTTCCTTCTTATCTTCAACCTCTTGCGGAGAGTCTGAGCTGGTAACTGTGCGTTTTGCATGGGGATCACAGGTTGTTAAACGGCTATTGTCACTCCACTTGCCTTCATGCTCATGCTTAATACTGCTTGCAACAAAACAATTCTTACACAGATAAGCAAACAACTAAAAGGGATATCAGTACCAATGGATATAACAACTAGGATGAGGGTTCAATATAAATAACCTGAATGGTTTAACTTCAAACCCTACAATCCTTGAAGATTCTGTTTGTTGGTCCCTGTGAAACTTTACTGTGAACGATAAGTGGTTATGGATAAAGTACTTTTCCTCCTTGCTCTGAAAATAATATGTTAAAAGAAATCATTATCTTAGATATTGCTCCTTGCTCTGAAATTAGCAGAAAAGAGTAAATGTGATTGGTTTGCACTTACTCCAGCATACTGTCCTTTCAGACCAACATAAAAGCCATGTTGATAAACAAAAGCTGATTCCTGATCCAGCCTTTGCACGGGAACAACTAGGGGGAGGTTATCTAAAATCCTGCACAATGCAACACAAATGAGGAGTAAATTTCACAACTAGCTGGAAGCAGTATGAAATTCCATTCTAAGAATCCTCAAAAAGGTGCCTCACATGTTCACCCGATATTCATCATCTATCTTTTCCTTGAATTCCTTAGCCATTTTTGCATTAAGTGTTATGCGACATAAAATGTTGCACATTTGAGGTTCACACATTTTAAACTGCAAGATAAAACTTTGTTAGGAAATTTAATAACACATACTAAAGGAAGAAAAGGGAAAAAAAAAAATATATATATATATATATATATCAGAACTGCAACTGACCACATAAGGAGAGTTCTCAATACGGTCTCCCCGAAGAACTTCACCCAGATTTTCTGCACTGTCAACTATTTTATCTGGCTTGCAATAAGGAAGAGAATAGTAGGAGTAAGGAAGCTGTGTCTTTGTAGAGCTCAGTTTGTTCACTTTTACCATCAAAGGATCCCCCTGTAACAAAAAAGCATAAAACTTACTATAGCCAGGGATAGGAGTTACTATAATATGTGTCAGAAGATTCTGGGCATCATAACATCTCAATCGGCAATTAATAATACATGATAAACCAAAACACAATGCAAAACATTTTGTCACTACTGTGTAGTCAGAAAACCACCATTGATGCAAGTGAACAAAAAAATCTACATAAAAAAAGTATGCAAATGCAAACTTTCTAAATTGCAATGCAGTCAATCCCATGCTTCTTTGTCTTTTGATCATAGCATATAAAACTCAAAAGGTGGCCTTGATGCAGTGACAAGGTTGTTCCATTCCGTGTCACTGGTTTGAAGTCTCTGTAAGCATTGAGGTAGGAAAGGTCAAAAACCCCCGCAACACAGAAGTCTCATGCATTGGGTTGCACTTTTACGGATATACAGCTTGAGAAGCAACTTTAATTGAAAAAAATAAAATGACCAGCGGCCAAAAAACACAAAACATCAAAAAAACTGTAAATTACTAAGATACCACCCAAGTCACTAATGTAACCTCAGCAATGATGAATTTAAAATCCATAACCAAAGTTCAGTCCATTCCCTTTCTTCTTTTAAGGTTAAATGAATCAAAATTTCTTTAACATTAGTAATCTCTTTACTTATCAAAAGCTAAAAAATAGTAATCGCTTTCAAAGATTGATTCCAATCAACCAAATCTTCACAACTTAGCACTCCTTGATACATTCTGTTCATGGTTAGGGGACAGAAATTAGCCGCTTAAGCAGATTACCAGCAAACAAATCCGCACCAAGTACATGATACAAACAAAGAATCAAAGTTATTATATTTGCAGCCATTTCACGGCATGATCCAGAATTTAAATAACATTAACATGTATGCTCAACTCTTCTACTGAGTATCAGAGTATGTGGGTACTAAATGAAGGAAGAAAACTGACAAACATGAAAATTGTCGAAGAAGCTAGACAAGGACTCTTGCAATCAAAGAAAAATAACTTACTGCACATAAGATATTATATATCTATCAATACAATCAGGCAACGTCGTGATCAAAATATCAAGGATATGTCATGTATCTATTAATATACCATTACACAAAGCACACAAGCTAACTAGCCTTAGTTTTAAAAAAATAATAATAAAACGAAATAAAACATAATTCAAGAGGAACGAATCCATCAATTTTTAAGGCTACATCAATCAGTGATCGAGTATGGATCTATATGAAGCATGATTTCACAAAAAAATGTCAAAATCGAGACAGATCTGAGACCAAAAAGGCCATCAACCAACAAAATCACAAATTAATAATTACATCAAATCACAGAATCAACAAGATCTAACACCAAATCCATCCAAACAACAACATGCACATCTATTCCTACACACAAATACAACCAATAAATATACACAAATATTTTTTATGCATGTGACTTGCCTTCTGGAAATCTTGGGGAGCAACACCGGGGAGGTAGAAGGAGTGGCCATGGATAAAGAGAAGAAGAGAAACGGAGATCCACAAATGAAATGCGAGAGGAGGCCGTCGAACCGCCATCGTCACTTTCACTGGAGCCAGAGCAGAGAATCAACAATCGAGCCAAGATCTGGATTGCCGAACGCTCACCTTCGCTTCTCTCTCTCTCTCTCTCTCTTTCTCTCTAACTTTCTCTCTCTATACGCATATGCATATATGCACGTAGCTCTCTCTCTCTCTCTCCGTCTCTGGTTTCAGACGCACGCAAACGACGAGAGAGAGTTCGGAGCAAATGGGGGAGATCTTTAATAATACGAAGTGACAGACAGACAGAGAGAGTTCGCATTGGCCGTTGATCTTTTTCGGAAGTGGATGAGATTTTACGGTTGAGATTAGTTTAAAAAATTTTTAAATAACTAAAGTCGGAAAAAACGAGTTTTCATAATCACATTTTGACCCCTATTTGTTATTTTAAGTTGTGCTTTGGCACGCTCTGCCTCTCGCTTGATTCATTTTAGTCCTTTCTGACACACATACCGGCAACCGGGAATCAACCGGACTAATCAACTTTTTATGATGTTTTAGCTTTTTAATCACTGGAAGAAGCCTCACTAATTTTTAGGTATCTTGTAATCAAGAAACGAATAATACAACACTTGATTGCGCTAAATTTAAAAAATAGAAAAAATAATGTTAAAAGAAATTTTTTTTTTTCTTTTTTTTTGGGTAAGTAATATTAAGGCCCTGTTTGGGTAGTATAAAAAAAAATCAAAAGTTATAAAAAGTTATATTTTCTTCTAATTAAATTTTGTTATCTATCATTTTGATGTCAAATTTTTGTATTTTTACTGTACTTTTTTTTATAACTTTTTTTCACCCAACTAGAAGAGTTGTTGTTATATCAATGATTCATTTATATTGAGATTTACATAAATAAATAATTAAAAAATACATATTTTGTTGGTAATAATAATTGAAAAATTGCGGCTGGTGGATTCTAGTCGTTTCATTTTTGCTAGTTAGGTGAAGGCCCTACTTCACAAGTCATCTCACTAATATTTAAAATATCAATATTCTTACGTTAATTAATATTTACTTAACTCTATTCAATAAATTCTAAATTTTAAACTAATTAAACTTTGTTATATAATTTTTTCTCCATTCATTTTTATTATAATCTAAATTACTTTTTTTTTTTAATAGAGTAAAATAATTTCCCTTTGGTATACGTATAAAATAACGCTTTCAGAAAGAAACTGGTGTTTCTTTCGTGATTTTGTGGTCAGCTAATTTCTATACTGAATATTTTTTTAAATTTTCGTCTGTTAGTATCTCTTATATTTTTTTATATTTTAGCATTCTTAATTATCTATTATATGAATTAAAAAAATTGTTTTTATACCCAGAAAAAATAAAAATAAAAAACTTTCACGCGTGTCTGCACCGACAACTGCTTGAGGGAAAAAAAAAAAAAAAAAGGTAATTTCCACTTAGATCCTCTGTAATTTTAATTTTGTGGACGTAGCTCCTAAAGATTTAAGAAATAACCATCTAGACCCCTATAGTGAAGTGTTGTACACCAACTTCCCTGCACATTTTCTTACTCAAGTCTTACCATCTTCTTCTCATGCGATCCCAGTCAGTACCACTTGAGCACGCACTAGATGATCCACCAAACCCGCAAATTAGCCCACAAATTATGGGGCCGCCACTAAACACACAGAAAGGCTGTGTAAGCACCCATCAAGGTAAGTTCTTGGGTTCAAACTCCCGACCTCTCGAAAGAGAGCAAAAAGTTGGGGTTAGATTGAGTTACAATGGTCCAAGGCATCCCCAAACTTCATCCGAATTCCATCCCTTATCCCCCATATTGTTTGATGTACTCAAAATATATACATATATATATAGAGAAAGAGCATTGGCCAACCTTCCTGATTTCTATCTACCAACCTCCCTGATTTCTACCTACCTTTTTCACTCAAAACCCAGAATTATCGAACTCTGAAACTGCACACACAGAGAGACTGAAGTAGAGATGGCAGGAGAGAGAACCATGAAACAGAGAATCTGAGACAACATAAGGTGGTCGCTCCCCCTCCCCCCCAGCAAAAACACAACCCAAAAAAAAAAATAAAAAAATAAAAATAAAAATTGAGCAACAAATCATAATCCTAGATATGCAACCAAAAAATATAAACACACCGATGTACTATCCCACCTAAGTTTATATTTGGCAGGCTTCAATTTAATGCTCTGCTAAACAATTTCTGCTGCATAGTTCATTTTATTGTTTTACATTTTTAGCATTAATTAAGTACTTGAAAAGAGAGAGAGAGAGATTATGGTAGTAGTATCTTTAGCAAAATCATTATTTGATAAACTTAGCACTCAAATTCTTAGACAAACACATTGGAACACAAACCAAAAAAGAAATTCATCATGCAGAATTCAGACTAGAACCATTTCTAAAACCCTTCAGTGCAGAGAGAAAACATTTCCCTTTGTTCTTTTCCTTCCATCCAACATTTCAAAAAGAGAATTCCAAATACTTCTAACATTTACTAAAACAAGCCAACTCCTCAGCTTACCCTTTTTCTTACATCAACATTTTCTTTTATTCATGCATCTCAGGAGATTTCACTCAGACAAACCGATAAGCTCTCCTCTTACCATGGTCACAACCCGCACAACTCTGAGCGCGATCAAGTAGAGTTTTTAAGAACCCATTCCACCAGCGTTGAAATACCAAATCCAGTCGCAGCTTTCTTCTTATCACTCCAGACAGGGCCAGCCATGTCAATATGCATCCATTGAACCTTCTCATCAACAAACTGCCAAAATAAGAGGTACCATCAAAATTCCCGACTTTGAAGTAGAAGCAAATGGCAAGAACAATCGGTGTCACTGGGGACGGATCAGAATTAAATGTTTGGTGGTAGGGGGTTGGGGTGGCCCATTGGCTATCCAAACAAGAATGGAGAACAGCAGTCTCTCTTCTCTGCTCTTCTTTTCTCTCCAAAATTTCGCTTT